>JAIPRL010000628.1:0-124233 GCA_025469235.1 Pemphigus obesinymphae
ATACTGACCTCTTCTCCCCAATTGTTGCTGGTTTGCGGCCGTTGTCATTATTAACCCCGACACCAACTAGTGTCGGGTTGTCTTTAGTACGGGACTATCCGTCCGTAGACGGATTGCCCCGTTACAAGTTCATTGACTGCAAACAGATGTAAGTAACCGGGTCTGTGATAGTGTAGTCCGTACTGTGACCACCGTAATCACTAGATCAAACACAAACATGAAACTATACATATTTTATATTTCTTAGGTAGGTAGGTACCTAATTTATAATTTAAATCTAATTTGATTATCTATATATTAAAAAATTTAATGGACATTAGATAAGTAGTGTATAGAAAAGTATAATTTTCAAAACGTTATATTGCAATATAAAATGTAATAAAATTGGGGGGGGCTACCGGAGTTTTTTTTGGGGGGGGGGGCTAAGCCGTGAAAACACACAAATTAAACTGTCCAAATTTGGCCATAAAATATTTATTTAATTATAGAATCAGATAATTTTATAAATATAGGTAAGTGCTTGAGGTAATAATTTATTTTTATACTAAATATTTTTTTCTTTATCTGACAAGCTATCGTTTGTCTGTTTTAAAAATACGTATATTATTAAATGTTGTTCTCGGCCGTCCAATAATCTATTTATATATAGTTGGAATTTTCGATGTATATTGTAAAATCCCCTCATGAAACCCACTCATCGTGAAAAACATATAATATATAGGTACCTATAAAAATACAATTTTATTTATATTCAGACAGATAAGAAGTTTTCAATGCATACCTCATTACACCGCCACCACAAAAACATAAGAATTTTCAAAACTGCATCGACACACAATATTATTAGGATGGTGATAGTCATATAATTATTTGAATATCTGAACAGCATAATAAGATATTAAAATAAGAATATTATTAGTAATAATAAATAAAAATGCATATTTAGACCACAATTAAACAACCGGTGTTCCGTTTTTTTTTTATAATATAGACGTAAACTGAGGATATGCATTGTTGTTGGCCCAAGGATTTCATTTTCAACTGTTAATATGGCATACTAAATTGTGATTGTAAAATGTAGAATTAATTATTTTTGCAAAAACATTATATATATTTTTTAAATTAATAAAATATGGCTAAAAAATAAAATTACCAAAAATTCTCAATTCGAAGAATATTCTCCTAAACGATTATTACCTACCGTGATTTTACATCTCTAGAAATTAGTAGCTTGAAACTTTGTATTTTTAATTTTTTTTGTATATACAGAAATCTATTTGAAGTTGATAATACCTATAGTTTTTTTTTCATGTTCATTTCACCTTATTGTCTTTAATATTTTTTTACCTGGTAGAACAAGATACGAATAAGCACAATATTATCATAACAATATTGTATTCTCGTTTTTACGATTCTGAGTATAAGATATTGGTCTCACAGTGATGGGTTTTTTCCTTGGTAAATCCCTACAGCTATAATTTAAAAATATCATACTTACAAATTCTCAGTAGTTTTTCAGAATTAAAAAAAAATAATAACATGTTTAGAGTGTATACTTATAAATATTTATTGAGATTTAAAATGCAAGTATTTTTAAAGATTACAGTTAATGAAAATCATAATTTTATGATATTATGTTATGACAATTAAATTTTAATTTGGTTTGTATAATGTAAAACATATTAAATACACGTATAAAACAGTAATGTCATTGATAAATATTCATTTTTTATTAATAAACAGTGTATAACTTGCAAAATCTTAATTCATACTAAAAAAAAAAAAAAAATGTCTAACGACAGAAGTTATTAATTACCTATGAAAATACCTATATATTATGTATGTATGATAACGGAAAACTTGCAGATAGTAACATTAAAAGCCTATTAATCCATACCAAAAATTCCAGCTGAAAAGACTAAAACTTGAATAGAATTTATTATTATATTATGTTTCAAAAATACTGACAAAAGTTATATACCGAAGAATGGAAAGTAAAATAGAGAAATACTTATCCATCAGATAACCAATTTTGTTATCTAAATTGTTTTATTCCATTGTGTTTTTACATAGTTGAGGAGAATATTTTAAAAATAGAATATAATATACCAACGAGTTGTAAATGTTTATTTTAGAATATAAAATATAAATGATAAATTCGAAAACAATAGACAATCAGAATATTTTGGATATAGCCTACCAAATTTTTTACAATTTAAAAATACTAATTAAACGTATATCTCATAAGGTTATTAACCTCAGTCACATGTTGAATTTTTCAATATGTAAATATAGATCTTACATAAGAAATATTGATTTTCATTATTTAAAATTTATTTTGTACTTTTTTCAAAAATAGAGGAGTCTTATAGTTAACATAAATTAACTGCTATAAACGTAATTATTACTCCAAGTTGTCCGTCATTTTACTAGTCATTTTTTAGATGAATGATAATTTTGAGTATTGAAGACTATCAAATATCAAAGTCTAAATTCGTTTTGGTTTCAATTTAAATATTTAATCATCAATAAATAATCAACAATTATAGTACGATAACGGTTTCTAAATGTTACAAATTGCTATTTTGAATATATTATTAATGTAATGGAAAAAATAATTGGATAAATTAGCATTCGATATGATCTTATTACATAATTTAGAACTATATATTGTCGACAAAATTTTTTGTTGAGAATTAAATCAAGATCAATGATATCAATGCATTTGCATTTTCACGAAATCCACAATCTATCGTATCGTATATATGAAGTTTATTGGATTCGATTAGCATAAACTATAACACATAACAGTAGATGGTTTTATTTATTTGGAATATTTTATTAATCATTGGAGGATGAGTGAAAATTATCATCGTACAACAAAATTTTTTCGAACTTAAACGAATAAATTGGAAAAACTGCGATACAATAATTATTTTTTTGAATTATATGAGTGGTAATACTCCATTAAAAACTGCATCTTATGTCAGTGTCATAATTTATAACTTTTTGTGCACAACACAGATACATTAAAAATTTACATATATGAACATATCCTTAAGCGTAATTTGTATAATATATTTTAATTTGTAATAATATAACAGAAGTGCATATTTATCGAGTGCTTCTTTGAATAATTGAATCAAATGTGGATAATATTATTATATAGGCGATATACTTGCTTTTTTAATTGCGTAGGAGAAGAATTTTAAAGGTTGGATAATCCGTAGTATTTTCTCTGTTCAACATATTTTTTTGAATTTATAATTTTAAGTATTTTAGTCATAAGCTAAATTACAGTTATTTTTAATTTTAATTAAAAAAAAATATTTAAAAAAAAAATGAATATCATAATACTCATTGGAAAATTAAATCATTTAACATTAAAATATTTCAATATTAAACAAAAATACAATATTTGTTGTATCTTAGTTTGGTTTTATTGATGAATTATTGGCAGTTTTTATGATTTGAATTTATGATACTACAACATATTATTTTAATATCGCTTCATTATGTGACATAAAAAAATACAAAAGAAACACAAGGGATTTCACTTTGTTAAAATGCAATCACTGTACAACAATATATAAATATACATCATATTTGGAAAGAATTTATAATTTATTTATTTTATATAAAATTTAAAACTATTTTTTAGAATTAAAAGTATAAATATAAGTATATATTATGTATCCGTATAGGTAATATAATAATATATAATATTCATTTTAGAAATTGGAAAATATTTAAAATATTCAGAGTTCATAAAAATAAATTACTGTAAAGGGGTTATATATTTTTAATTATATGTTAAGTACAGTAAGTACATATATGCAAAATTTTTTTTGAAACAAAATTCGTTAAATTTAAACTTTAGAGTACACGTGGTAATTGATGCAATTTAGTATTGAAACACAAATACTATCTATAACTATAATATTTTTTAACAGTTAGCCTAATTTGTAAACATATTCTATATACATCTTAGATAAGATATGTCGGCCGTTTTATTGTGAATTATAATTTACGAACATTTTATGTGATTCGTTTATCTAATATTTTTATATATTTGTGGTATCAATACTGTAATAAAATAAAATTTATTTATGAATCAAATATGGTTGTATTTTCTATAATCTGTTTTATGTTTATAATAATGTTTGGTATTTATTTTTGTTGTATGTAAAAAAATTAATTCCTAACAAAAACATAATTTATTTCTTTCGCTATCCGAATGGACTTGACCTACATAAAGCCTATTTTTTCTGATAATTAATCATTCATTTTAAAGTATTGTGGAACGATGAAGTTATTGGTTTTATGTCGAAGGTCTCGTTCCTTTGGATAACATTTTTTTAGGTCAGTAATGGTGCCCTCGAATCATATTGCATAATAGATATTGTTCAATTTGAAAATTGGTTGTATAAGGTAAGAATTTTTTATTACTTTGCGAAAATCCTCCAAAATGGACGCACGGTTTTCATGAATTTATTATTTGACATAATCTCATTTCCCTTCTTTCTTTTATACATTATTTTTATTAACGAGAAAATACTATACGAGTCTTTATTCATTGCTTTCTTTAATCCCCTACGACCAATGCTATGCATGATAAACTTCTGCTTACTAGTCCATTTGTAATAAACAAAGAAAACAACTATTAAGTAACATTTTTCAGTTTTTGTAGGAGAAAATTTGGACGTGTATTAATATTATATTATTAATATTCTCGGATACCAGTTAAATACGTCAAAAAAACATGGACCAATCCTAGAGTTTTGCCATTTGAAAACATTAATGATTCTAACTACAATTTAAAGGACACCCTACATGCGTTATAACGATATTAAGACACGTTAAAGTTTTCTATGTACAACTTATCAGCCTAATTATAGTAAATTCAAAATTTAGATTGAATATGATAGATAAGAATATTAAAAATATTCCAAAAGTTTAGAAATTTGACATTATTTAATCACAGAATTTAGATGTTTAAATAAACATATTGAAGAAAATCCCATGCTCCTTAGTTTAAGTTCTCATTTATTATTTAATGTAATTATTTCTATTTTATGAGAATTTTTGATCAAAAAGTCACAAGTTAATTTTGAAAAAATGTCATTATTACACAATAATAAAATGTGGTATATTATATGAAATTTTTTTTAGATTACTTTTAAAATATATTTTAAAATCTCCTTCAAAATTAAATATACAAAAAAATTATAAAAATGGTGGAATGACGTCCTCTTAAATAATTAAAATTAACTTTAAGATATAAACAATAGGTGTATTAAAAACAATAAAAATATTCTATGTCAAAAATATTAAACAGAAATGTACGGTAGGTATGTATATGATATAAAGTATTTTAGGTGTTAAGTTTATAAAATTAAAAAATATATAGGTAAATTGTTTAAATATTTTTGTAATTATATTATAGTTGGAATTTGTCATTAATTTTTATAGAGTTTGTATTTTCTAGTTTTGATTGAGCCTTTAATTTAAAATCAGTATTAGCCAAGACCGTAAAGTTAAAATTAGTTTTGACTATAATAGTACTCTGTAAAAACTAGTTGTTAATCGTAAATTCTCAAAATTCAGTAGAATTTTAAAATTTAAAATGATCTTTAAACGATTGATTTGAAATTATGCTCTATATTTATGCATTGGTGCATTAAAACATAAACTGATAAAATACGGTTGAAAATTACAAATCATATTTGTTACCAGTTAAAAAATCTACCATTATTTACATCGTCAATGTATTATCATAATAATAATATTTTTATCACAATGATATAACTATTATTAAATTATTATTAAATATAATTTTATATCAATTTTACATTAAGTGATCGAATTTATACTAACTATTATATCCACACAGCAAAAAAAAAAAAAAAAAAAAATGTTATGATATACAGTTTGTTACCTATATCAATAACTATTTTAATCTATTTTACATAAATTGCAAAGTTATACGAGCAAAATGTTTGGTCAGCTGTGTAGGGATGGTAATTTTGTCGATTGAATTGGTATTTTTCCTCAATATTACCGGTGTGTTTTTTTTTCAGTGCGGTGACAATATATTGTCGGAACAATGAGAACTATATTTTTATGCTTTTTGTTCTTTATTTTATTGTTATTTTTTATGTTTTGATATGAAATTAAAGTAACACGATACGCGAGAGCATTACAACAAAGTCGGGGTTTGCCGCAGTACAGTAATGTCTGTCGTACATTATACGAAACCGACTGAATTTAACGACTAAATGTATACGTGACTAATATTATACGACGAGAGTTGGTAATCTCGTAATTCTGTGTTTTTATCACCGCATTTCACTACCACAATATACGCGTTCCTTGAAATTCGGGTGGCGAGGGGTATAGAAGGTATAGAAATATTGTAGAAGTTTAGACTAATATATATATGAAATACATAACGAATTCAGACAAAAATTAACACTTTTTTAATATATATAATATGTATACAATATAAACAATGTATATATATATCATTATATTATTTTACCTTTATGTTGTATGATAAAAACTGACGAATAAAATGAGGAGAGATAAAAAGTAACACTGGGTTAACTATACGTAGTGTCTTAAAAGTTTTAGAAAAATGGTTCATTCACGAGTCTCTAAAGTATACACGGTTTTTATAACAAGGAAAGAAAATGCACTTTTTATTTATGTATATTGCGCCGTGCGTGTATTTACCTACATAATATATTCCGGTCACTATATGTGCACTGTGCAGGCATAAGTTTCAACGACATTTACACCAATGTACGATACCAAAGTATCAACGTAATAACCAATGTACGAGTTTACCGAAAATATTTAGATAGGTATATTTTGGCACCTGTGAGGTATTCGAAAATTCCGACATGATTTGTGATGGAAGGCAATCGAAATATTTCAATTACTGAAGAGATTAAAAGTATATTTCAATGCACCTACAATGTACCATATGTAAATAAATAAATAGATGTACAATGCGTGTACAAATAAAACATGCATGACCTATTTTAAAAAATGAAATACGTGCAAAACTTACACGTTTGGCGTCAAATCAAATTATGCTTGTAAATTAAAATTTATATTCACATCCTTTTTAGTTTGAATTGTTTTAGATTATTATTGTTACTTTTTAATTAAATTAAAAAAAAAAAAATCGATTAAATGCTTGGATCGATTTAAAATTTAATTCAAACAGTTGATATTAACCCAATGTAACCATTATCTCCTATAAAGACTTTTAGTTAAGGTTCAATGATTCTTCAAATTAATTTGTATGCTCTGCTTCTCCGATGGCCTCATATTGTTCGTATTATAGGTAGATAATATAAAAATATTTTAAAAATTAAACACAATAAGCTAATTGGCCATAAAAAAATATAATCTAAAGTATTTTTATCTAAATAAAAAGGTAATTTATTTATCTTGATCAATATAAAATAATAACTTAGTTATATTTATATTCATCTGGGCTCAATACTGAAAGTTACGCAAATTCTCTGTTAGTATACTTAAAATGTTACATTTTGCTAAACAATATTGGATAAAATTTCTCGTTTAAAATATTCAAATGACATATTATTATTATTATTATTATTTCGATCTAGCTAATATAATAGTATCCTTGTTATTTGGCTTTGTTCAAATTTATTGTTGCAAGTTTGGGAACTTTCCCGTTTACAATACAATTTTCATCATTCTCACGTCTATTAAACTTCATTTGAAAATATTCTTGAAAATGAATATATTTTTTGGTAAAGTATATTATATATGTACACGTTTATGCGCATATTATACAGAGCTTTAAATATAGTTTTCTGATTTAATTCACTTAGATTATTAATCTAAGATTTATCACATTTATCAAAATATTTTATCATCTTTACAAAATCTAAGTGATTATATTATATATCATAAACACGAGTAGCTTATTCCTAATTAAGTGTCTATTTATACGTCACTCGCATCCTTAACTATAATATTCCATGATATTATAATATTATAATTACAAAGTATCTAATACGTGTGTGTGCGTTACTCAGTGTCATTTTGTAGGAAATAAATTATTATTAGAGCGTGTGTCTCCGTTACTACGGAGGCGTAAGACACACCCAGAGTTTATTCTAAAGATTTTTCCCAACTGCGCATTTCTTCTCGCCCTTTTTTTTTTTTCGTAACCAAGGACACTCGCGGGGAAACATTAACCAGTCAGGCAGGGTATATATATATATTGTATATATTTCTAAATTGTACACTAAAAAAAAAAAAAAAAAAAAAAAGGAAAATGGTCGTCGATTATAAAAATACCATGGACCACTGGGCTCGGGAAGTGGTGGTAAATGTCCACACATTTATATATGTACAAAAATATATAATTTTATAAATAGAGTACTTAAGCAAAATGTTTTTTTTTTTCTTTTTATTCGGCGGGTCGATAACTTTTGATAATATGGTATTTGTACACATTTCTTCACGCAGTGTTGTTACACTTTACTTAACTTATTGTGCTCGAAATAATTGTAAACTAATTTCTAGATTAGAACGGAAGGATTTGAATGTATTATTGTGCAGACATTTTTCAGAAAAACGTTTCCCGGAGTCAATATTTTTTTATTATGATATATTGACGGTTTTCATTTAAAAAATATATATTATTTATAAACGAACACATACAAATCTTATTTTAAATTTAAATTTGAGTCTTAAAAATGCTAATATATTGGTATTAAAAAAGTTTTTGGAAAAATTTGCGAAATTTCAACTTTAAGTAAAAATATTTTTCATCACATATTGAAGCTTTTTCTCAAATAGGCGACTTTAAAGCGTCAAACTTCACTTTTATTAAATACTATGGATTCGCCAAATTTCTTTTATCTATAGGACATTCAGACAGCCGTGTACAAGTCATATTATGCTATGGCTATTTGGACGTGTAAAATTCACTCATTATAGAATACTTATCATTCCATTGGCCATATAGACATTATCCGATTAATACAAGTACATAATGTGACAAGAATTTTGGAATAGATTCAAGTACAGAATTTAAAAAAGGCTATCTCGTTTTATTTAAAGCGTATTAAATTTGTTTAATAGGTATACTTTTTTTTTTTTTTCATCAAATTATTATTGACAGAAAATAGGACCTGACAATGTAACTTCTACTAGTAAATTGTTTTAGGCTGATCTTTAACCACAAAATATTTATATTTATTATTGAATAATAATGTAATTATTGATCATTGAATACTGAATAGGTATACATTTATAGTCAACAATTGTATTTATAATAAGTAGGTATCTACCGTGTAATGAATACAAATTAAAACATTATTTTAGAATAAAAATAATAATACCGTATTTTTTTCGGATATATAAATATTAAATATCGGATATGTACTTTAAAATGTTTACATTATTTTTATAGAAATCTATAAAAATAAATATATATATTATATTATATTATATATAATATACGAGTATATATATATATGCATATTTATAAGGTTATCTAACCATTGAAAACTTTTTAATTGTATTTAATAGTAATTTACGAATTAGTAATTCCATGTCATAATCATTTTTACTATTGTTGTTTTTTATCTATAATATATGATTAAAAGTATTATTTTTGGATTTCTCAATTGCATCAACTTAGCAATATTTTCCTGGAATGATTATGCATTTCTCTGTCTACATTTAAAAATATTTTATATATGATTAAAAATCTAATTTTTGATTTTTTTTTTTTAAATAATAATTTTAAACAATTAGATAATGGTATTGCCTGAAAACATTTTTTTTTTCATATCTTTAAGACGTTTGTAATCTAATGTAATTGATAAATTCAAACACAAGTTTCATGAATAATACTATAATTGTATACTATTGAAAACAATATACGCTATAAGTCTATTATTATATAACCATTATTATAATATATACTATAATATTAACATTTTTAATTATGATATTATGTATTATTATTTTGTAAAATAATTTTTTAATTAGTAGTGGTGTAACGACTTTTAAATGTTTTAATGTGTTGGTTTACATCTTTGTCTTAGTATTCTATATATTATCCAAAATAATTATATTGATCATACATCTTATAATAATTATAATTATTCTAAAATAAGTTTACATTTAAAAATCGAATAGGTACCTTTATTAAATACTATAAACGTATATTAATAAATCATTTATGAAAATAGTAATTATAAAATATTTTTTGTAAAAGTTGTTTAAATAAAAAGGTATACCAAATGTATACAATTCATATCTACTTGGTTGTAAAATATTAATGACTATCGTTATTGATTTATCTGTACGATATCAATTTTTTTGAATTTTATAAAAAATATTTTAAACGGATTTGTGTTTAATTGTGTTTAATTGAAATAATATTTTTTACAATTATCTTTATTATTAAACATCACGTTGCAAAGAAATCATTTGTATAGTATTATTTTACTAGTTTATTTGTGCAGACATAACAATATAAAGCAATTCCTGAAATAGAGTGGAGTATTTACGTTATTTAAGTTTTTGGTTTTAAATAAATTAGTATTCATTTTTATAAAATTAAAATAAAACATATTTTTCACAAATACAAGACAACAAAATAAAAATAAAAATAATTATTTTTAGAGTATACCTAATTTTTTTAAAGATCTTTATATTTTAGTTTAGACACAAAGTCGCAGTGTTGGATTATAATATATAATATAGGAACTAAGTATATTGATATACTTAAAAACTATTCCAAGTTAAATTATCAATACTTTGGAAAACTACAATTTATACGATAGTTTATATGCTAATAGTAAGGTTTTCATATTTCTTATTTTATCTTAATTATTTACTTTACAAACACCTCTTCTTATATTATTAATTTATACTACTTACTAAATATGAACATTATACTTAAATTTGTATTTCTGTTTGTGTTAATTACTTATATAATCCACATGGTGCAGTCCAAAATAATCGATTCATAAAAATAAATATAATTGTTCTATTTAAATCTGAAATAAAATATTAACCAAGCACTAACTTACAAAAATAAATATATTTTTTATTCAAATTTGAATGATTTCAAAAACATGAAACTCTGACAATTTTTGTAAATGGTATAAACTACTGCAGTATAATTATGATCTCCCACATTTTTTATGAAGCTTATTTAGGATTAATTTTTTAAAGTAATTTTAACCTGCTGATTATAGCTTTAAACACAAAGTTCCTCAAGTTGTAAACATTTTAAATTTAAATTTAAAAAATCAATTTTCGGAAAAATTGTAACTGATTTTTTTTTACAATTTTAATTAGATTACACTAGTATATAAAATTAAGGATTATTGTTAATTATTAAAAATTGTCAAAGTGACTAAAAATTTGATCTTTCCGAATTCTGGATAAAAAGTGGTTGTCAATAAAAATAATTTATATAATTGTATATGAGCAAAAATAATTCATTAGTGTTTTGGATTTAATTTTGTAGATATTCTGAAATTCATATCCGTTATAGTATAGATTAACTTAAATAATATTATTATAAGTGTTTATTAAATACTATAAAATTATATTATGGTTAAACGAGTATTAGGTAAGATACAAAAGTCGAGGATATATATTTATATAGTAATATTTGTAGCTACAATAAGTCTTGTTTGGGTTCTATTTATTTTTAGAATTTTAATTTTACATGCAATATATTAAGTGTAAATACAATTTCTATACATATTTATTTATTTATAATTGTAGCACATTTACATTTTATTCCAAATACAACATCATATTTCATTTATTTTAAAATTCGATATATATTCGAGTTTTGGGTGAACTCGAACTTTATTCGGGATTGTAAAAATAGATATTATTCGAGTTGTAATGGATTGGAGGGTTTTAACTTTTAGTGTAATCTTTAGAGGTGTTTTGTGTTTAGATCGATTCGCATTAAAGCCTTGGGAAAAAAGTGTAAAAAAATTAATTATTTCACACGTTTTTAATATATTATAATATAAATATATTCAAATGAAAGCACCTAGTTTATATTCTTGGTGAAATATTTTGTTTCACCTTTGTTAATGAACACTATCATATATATCTACATATATAATATTTTTTTGAACTCGATTTTATTTTTATAAAACCGAAAAGTTCATGGACTAATTAAGATTAGAACAACTAGATATAATTTGGGAAACTACAAGCTTTTCGAAATTAATTTATCAAATAAACTGACAGATGCCATCGTGTTCCTAGAAGCTTTCTACAGTCTGTGTCCACACGTTCTGGTCACAAATTCAAGAAGAATTTCACATTTTAAAACATACAATCTTGGTACTTACTTTAATTTACGAGAAAAATATATGAATTATAACCACATACATATTATCATTTAATGTATTTGTGTTTTTTTACATAATATCATGAGCTAACGAATCTCTACAAAATGAAACTAATGAATAATATCCAATACATCTAAAAAATATGACCATAATTAAACCATTAAAAATAAAACGAATTTTAATAAGTCCCAATTAGTCAACGGATATTCAGGTCGTTATAATCATGTGTTAAACAAAAACATGAGAACAGAAGTAATTATCAGAGATTTTTAAATACCATAGAACAAATGAGGTTGAAAAAAAGAAATACTTCCAACTTACACAACTATCCTATATATTTTTGTGTTTTTATTTTCAAATTTTATGTTCAATTTCCATTAAAAGAGTATTTATTTATTTTGAGTATTTTTTATTACAACACAGTTTTTTTTTAAACAAAAAATATGGTCGTTAGCATGAAATCTATACGGAATATTAAATTTGATTCATACTCAATCGAACATACCTTTATATAATCCATATTTTTTGTAAATAAAAAAGAAAAACTAAATATCGTAAACTTTTACCAAAAATATTATATAAACATTATGTTATATATCATCTAGGTCTCTAGAGGATTTCACTTCGCGGATTTTTTTATGCCATAACCACTAAATAAAATCCAATACACCAGCTTAAGTTTTTCTCTAAAACAGATTTGAATTTAACACTAGTTTTAGATCGTACGAGTCACATTATTTAACATAAAATTCAATATAATATATACATTTTCGCCATTGAAATGACTAAAAAATGACTCCTCGAATTTATGATTACCTATATTTTGTTGATTTTAGAAAATACTTTTCAATATACTTGTATTCCTGAACATGATTTGAATTTAATTTTTGAGTAGTAGTTTCTTATAAAACAGACAGGCCAGAGAGAAATTATTTTCAAAAATATTTAAACGATATTTTGTAATTTGATGAGATATTAGGTTTGTAGTTAATTTTGTTAACATTTTTATTTTGTAAATAAAATAATTGTAAATAGTTTTAAAAGAACTGTCAATTAAATGTGATATACAATTAATACATTTGAATTAAAAAGCAAATTATTATTAAATTATTAATTTTTTATCAAACAACTTCATTAATAAATAGCTTATAATAACAATAACAATAATATCAATAACCTTATCAAAAATACAATTATATTAAATGAAAATAATTTTGATTAGTAGTTATACAAAAAGTTAAAACTTACTATACAATAATTACGATTTGGGAGATGTTAATTTTAGATAATCGACCCCAAATTCATCCCTAATTATATTTATATATATATATATAATAGCATACTGCAAATATGCAGATTTTATACAGTATTATAGCTATTTGTAATTGTGTATTTTAATCGTCATAGTAAAAAACGTCAAAAAATTACAAGTGGAGCAATGGTGGTTTTATAGTATATATTATTATTTATTTATTTTTGCTTTGAAGGACTTATGATCAGAATACTCGATTCAATGATTTCATGTGTAGTGTAAATCTATTTAAAAAAAATCATATTTAATATAGTTGGTAATTTAAAGAGGTCATTTTTCGATTTTTTTAATAAACATATAATATGATAAAATGCTGAAAAGCAGCAAAAAATATGTAACTTTCCAGAGAAATGGGTTTTAACTAACATGAAATTTTCTCAGAGTACCTATGCATTTTACTATTATAAATTGTACCTTTAACGTTACCTCGTAAATTTAAAGACAATTTTCCAAAAAAAAAAAATGTTGAATTCATAAATTATACTCCATTCATTACACTCCAAATCATTTTATTGAAAAAAATAATTTACTATTGCTTTTAAACGTAATATATTATTCACTAAATACAAAATTTTATACAGGGAGAAAAGTCTTTCCGTCCCCTGCTGACATATTTATTTAATTTATACAAATGATATAAATTCTATACATATCCATACATTATCTATATTTTTTATACTATTGACATTATTATTCATATTAAGTCGTATATTTACTTCAAGTTTTAATATTTTAGAAAACTGTATCCATGTCAAAGGAAAACACGTAATACATGAATACTGCAATGAATGTTCATTATAATATTTATTAAATTTTGTGTAGACTATTAAAGTATAAAATGTTAATATTTTGATTATACAAATGGGTTTACTCTGTTACCATAATTGATTAGGAGAATACTTTAACAAAACTAATAAATGAATAACAATAAGCCGTAAAACCGTAAGGCTATACATTTTAGTAGATTATAAATTTAATTTTAATAATACTGTTCGGGTAGAAAATGTTTTAATTAACTCGAAAAAAAAATTTAAATGCTCAAATACTCTATATAATAACTGAAGTTAGTTAACAATCTACCGAATCGAATTGCCATTAAATTAATAGGGAAATTAATTATTAGTTTTACATCTTTTATTTCTCAAACTTTAACATGCTCAAGTTAGCACCTTGATATATTAGGAGTGTTAATGATCGTTCTTGAAAGCTACGACAAGCATAGCTAATAAATTATTGGACAAGTTTATGATCAGTGTTCGAATTGGCAAAATAAAATTAGGGGGATTTTATTTACTTTTAAGAAAAAGAGTGTCCCCATCAATTCTTATACCTATTGTTGTATCGTGGGGGACTATGCCCCCATACCTCCCCCCATTCACTTCTTATTATACAAAACTATATTTTAGTTATAAAATAGATATCTTACATTATATTTATTAAATAATCAAATGTCTTCTTCTTCTTCTTCTTCTCTTTCGCCTTCTCTCCCAACTATTTGGGGTCAGCCAAATAAATAATTAAATGTATTTATTTAAATAATTCCATAAATTATGGTAAGTAGGTAAGTACCTATATTGTTTTTCATCTTATAATTTAATTCTCTTTCGAAAACAAATTTCTTCTGCATCTCTCTTTAACTGAAAATAGTAGAGGTACGTTAAAATTTCTGAAAAATTAGTTGAGGTACCCAGTCCCCCGCATCCCTTTCAATTCGAGCACTGTTTATGATGAGTTTTTGACGAGTTTTTATAGTAATTTGTAGTGCGGACATTCCAAAATGTACTATTTCCAAAATTGACCAAATTGAGTTATATATTGATCCTTACAGTAAAAAATGTGGGGAATCGAATTTTGCTATCAAATTCTGTCTAAATACACTATTTCCTTTCTTTAAATCCATTTATATTTCATGAATGACGTTAAAACGTACTATTTCCACAGTTAAAAGTAGAGCAAAAGTCACTATTTCCAAATTATGTCATAACGTAGTATTTTCCATGTAAAATAGTTGGTTCGTTTGAAAAAATTGAGTAAAACGTACTGATTTTTCAAATTTTTACAAAACGTTCTATTTCCAAAGTACACTATTTCCCATAGTACGGAGATAGGAAATGAAATTGAATTAAATACATAACGTACTATTTTTATTGATCTTACATTTTTTTAAAACATATTTTAAATTGTATTATTATATAATTTAATAATTATTGTTAAATATTCGGATTCATTATTTTCATTTGTTTATATATTTTATCTGCTAATAAAAAAATCATCACATTTTAATTAATAATACATGTGAATACAAATATTTTTTTATTTATTATGTTCAGCTGAAATTTGAGCAATGTATTACTGGCTAAAAGTATCACTTATTGAGGATGTGTTATAATATAATATGTATATATTTGTAATATTCATATATCATTATAAAATAATAAAAAAAAAACTATTATTTTTGACAAATTTAATACATTAGATAAAATTAAAATGAAAAAATATGGTATAATACACTCTCTGAAGCAAAACGCACTATTTCCTAAAATTAAGTCAAAACGTACTATTGGACGGAAATAGTAGTTAAGTTTTGGCCCAATCAACAAATTTAAATATTAAAATAAGGCCACTAAACAAAAATATTACTTATGGGACATTGCTAAAAAATATTCCTTTAAATATTATAATTTGTTGGTATATTTACTATATTTCTATGACAGTTCAATCGTTCGTAACAAAATGCCATCAATACCGAAAAAAGTGAAAAATGGAAATAGTATGTTTTGGAATGTCACCCCATTATTATGATCGCCAGTTTGCACTAGAGACCAGGTGTCACTAGCAAGCAAAATCTCGTTGGCTATCAAATTTTTTACCTGGGAGTTGAACTGGGGACCTCTTTAATCAAAATATGCATTATGACCGTTCGACTAGAGCAAACCCTAATTAATTTTATCGGATGATGACGAAAATATCAGAAACTTTTGTTTAGATTTATTGACTATAATATAGTATAATTATATACATTTAAATCAATCAATATATTTTGTACTGACTTAAGTGTATTTATTGCCTAAAAATATTTTTAGTCAACCTAAATGTGTGATTTAAAAGATATTATACTAAATACACATGTTCTATTATTTTATTTATTATCTACATAAAATGTGAAAAATTATAATGGCTGAACATCAACTATAATTATGGATGAATAAAATATGTTTTATTATTTTTACAACTTCCATAGCATAAAATGATTACTGTATTTTGTTAAATATAAGTTCTTAATATTAAAAACAATATTGTTTATAGATATTAGGTAATAGTACTATTTTAGAATTGATACTATTATTTTGAATTTATTACATTTTATAAATAAGTGATTACATTTTAAAAAAACAAATCGTAATGTAACTATTTATATCGAATAATGCATTTATTTTGGTTGTGCAATTAATTGCAATGATATTAGGCAATATTAGAATTTAATATAAAATGTAATTAATATAATTTTAGTACTTAATTTTTTGTTCGTTAAAAACATTTTTAAAGTTAATTTATTTTTGCATCCAAAGGGTATTCTTCAATGAAATCACATTCATATAGTGGTTCAAAAATTTTTAATTATCTTATAAACTCCAATAAAATTTTCAACGGGTGGGGGAGGTATTTAGAGTATTACAAGTGATACTTGTAACACTTTTTATATTTACAGTTACCTATATCTCATGGAATGACTATCACCTAAGTATTTTTTTTATACGAATAGATAGAGAATGGTGTATACTTTATTAATATCAATGATAGTATTTTAAAAGTATATAATTCATACATTTGAATACATTTTAATTTGTGAAAATGTTTTTGTTACACAAATTTCAGTATTGGGGTAAGTTGTAACATAGGTTAGGGTATGTTGAAACACATGTTATTGTTACACACAAATTTAATATTAAAAATAAATATTATATATTGTATTTTTAATATGAATAAATATTCGTAGTTTTTTCAAATTAATTTTTTATTTGGAAATATATCTAAAATTTGGAGAAAAAAAGACAAAATTCAATAACTAATAATAATAGTATAATTTAATTTGCTTTTTGAATTATGAACTGTTTAGGTTTTAATATATATTGCATATCTAAGTATCTACATACATAATTAATATTACATTGTAAAAAATTTTGTATTTATTATGATTAAAGAAAAACCATAAGTATTATTTACACAAATGATCGTTGTTTTCACAAAAATTTCAAAAAATAATTATCTAATTATAATTATAGATTTTAATAAAATTTAAATAAGTAGACGACCAACTAAGAAGTTAAAATTAATTTTTTGTTCATTTTTTCTATATAAAATGATAATTTGATTTTACAAATTTAAATTATGTCAACACAACTATGATGGTTTTTTATTTTTAATCCAAAGACTACTATTATATGTTTATAAAAACAAATTACGAGTGGATTACGCCTGTTTTATAAATTACCCCACTTTACAACTATGAAAAGTCCCCCTACTCGTGATATCAGCCACGTTAAATAAGGAAAATATCAAATTAACTTTTAATAAAATACATTGTTAAATTAGTTAAATTATTAAAATGCAATTATATAATATTACATAAATTATATTTTCCCGAATTTACTTTTCTATAGTTTATTTTGTAATGTGATTTCCGACTTTCTTAATAACATATATACCTAACCTCCACAGATATAATCGCAAAAATACATCTGTCGATTCACATTTTTCTTCCCCTCTCCATATCTCTAAAAATGACCTCATTTAAATATTATTTATTGACTTATATGAGATCATAATTTGAGCCAGATATGAAATTCGTACGAGTACAATATTAAACCTTACTACGTTTATGGATGTGCATAAAAAAAAAAAAAAAACATGGGATCAAACCGTTTACTAAGTCATTACATGTGTATGGTGTTTTAATATTTATGAGGAATGTTGTCAAAGTTATCACGCGTACAAAATGTATTTTTTCCACGTTTTTTCCACGTTCAAATATTAATGCTACCCTTATAGTTCATGTGACCGATTCGATGACTGATTTCAAAATACGACGTCCCTACAATCCTCACGTTCTCACCCCAGTAATTGTTGGGTTTCAATACTGCGATTAATTCTGCGGTAGGTATATAACTTCTACTAAGAAATATTTCCCTTTTTATCATCGCCAAAGGTATTCTATGGGTTCGGGCTGAACAAAAAGCTGCAATTAACGTGGTCGTCGTCGCTAGCGAATGCCGTCAATAGAATTATTGCGAGATAGAATACTACAACGATATTATCAATACCACCGCGGAAATCCTTTCAAAATGTTTTACTCTTATTTAGTAAGCTTTTCGATAAAAGCGACCATGTTGAGTTCCTGGAAACCATTTCGATAAAATTTATTTTTCATCGAACAAACGATTAATAATACAGTACCTTTCCGTTCCGCGTCCATACGCTGGAATTTCGTCCAGGATATAAACTGCAGTTTTGGGACCGATAACCAATTTTGTTTTCTAGATTAATAATAAAGATAACGACTGAAATATTATCGAATTATAATGATAAAAGATAATTTTTTTTGATTATATAGATAGAAATACAAGATATAATAAGGACACATCATTAAAATAAACATAATTATAATATTATACGTATATAAGTAAACGTATATAAATATCAATAAACGAAATATTATTATAACGAAAATAAATGACACTTCAATTATTATGTATACAATTAGGTACTTATAGCTTACTGGTATCTACTACCTACTCACTGCTAATAATGAAAATACTGTAATTGGATGTTCCTATATATTATTCGTCAACAATTATACTCATTTAGAAACAACTAACACGTGTACCTGTACGAAACTAAATAAATACAAGTAGGATTTATTGTCGTGTATAGAACTGTAGTGAGGTAGTTAAGTCTGAAATTGTCATCATCGAAAACATAGGTTAATACAAATGTCAAATAATCGAATGAAGTGTGTGTTGACTGGAAATTAAATAATTCGAATTTCGAACGACTGATATGATATATGGGGTGATGTAAGGTATTTTCGTGACATAAGTAATTTCATGACATTAACTCGAACGTTTATAACACACATACCTGTTCGTCTTTGACTATCGAAATCGAGTAAATTATTTCTCGAGGTATAACTGTCGATTAACGCATTAGTCGTTGAGTACTTGGGACAATCTCGCTGTTCCCTATCAGCTTATATATTTCTGATAATCGTTTTACACGTGTATTACGTGGTCAAATTATGATATAGTTTATTTAAATGTTTCTTTTTTAACTGAAACTAAAGTTTATTGTATTATATTTAATTCATATTAAACTCAAAAACATTCCTAATTTAATAATGGAATTTTTGTTTTCAAATTAATTTCTAAATAATTTATGAACCCTTAAGATCTTAATGCATTTTCTTAGCATTTTCCCTTTAAATTAATTTACTTTAAACTGTGTTTTTTATTCAAAATAATTATTATATTAACAATGTAACAATGTGATAAATTTTGATTAATAAAATAAATAAAATGAAATAGAATTTATTAACAAATTAATATTTATCATAATATAACAATAATCAATGATTACTTAATTAACAAAAATGTGATTGATTAAACTTTTCATGAATTCAATATCTAAAAAATTACAATTTTAAAAGTATCAATAGCTCCTTCTTATTATAAATTCGAAATTGCTTAATTATGTTATTGTTATGATTTTTTTAACTGTTAATAGGTACATTTTAAAATTTTTAAAAATTCATAATATGTTAATTTCGTATTTACAAAATTATAATCTATCTAGTATCACGAAATTAAAACCCAATCACAAAATTACGTTACTTTTTTTAGTGGCTTATACATTTATATAAAACTAAAACAAAGGTCATCAAACACAAAGTAGTCTTATATCATGATGTTCATAAAACAATCAAAATAATTTTGTAAAATTATTAATGGTGAATGTGTAATTAAGAAATTTGAAAATTTATCACAAAAATAGCTTATTTCGTTACTTTGTCGTTTAAAATAATAAAATAACAATAAATCAAGACATTTTCACCTATATTTTATCATGGAATACGCAAATTCTTTTACAATGTTACTATTATTACAATGCATTACTCTTCAGTATCATCGTATTTATTTCATACTTTATAACTGTATCTATATATTTCAATTTAAAGACAGAATTTTTTATAGTTTATATCACGATTAAGAAAATTTGGGGCATTTGATTTATTATTTGGTTATCTGAATTCTATTTTCCAAAAAAAAAAAAATAAAAAATGATTAACATAAACATAAAATATTTTGGATTTATCTAGATAAAACATTAAGATAATATTAATTCATTATCTGGATTATTTTTTAGATGATACCTTCACATTGAATACAACACGAACAAATAATGAACAAAATAACTTTAAAATTTAAACCTCAACAAGTTATGTGTAATGTCTGATATTTAAAACAACTGTTGTGATTTATTATCTCAACAAAACTGTTGACGTAAATATCCCGCTGACTAAACATTACGGAATAATGATCACCATTATATTATATATATGTATATAGCAACTATATTATAATCACTATAATATACGAGAAGGAATAAATATTCATCAAAAATAAAAATTACCCTTTTAAAATTCACAACGGATGATTATTTTTATTTTCAGAAATAATATAAATAGAACATTATTCTGCAAGTGGGCCATAGTCGATGAAAATGTTCGTAAAATAATGCTATACATATTTAAATTTGTATGTATACATTTTTCAACAAAATGAAAAATAATTTATATATGTTTTACAACTACCGGTAATTATCGTAAACAATGCGGAACGTTGATTGAATTTTGGATAATTTGAATTATATTATTGATGATAATATATTTTCACTGTGAATAATGTATTTTTTATTTCTATATTCAATGCTGTATGTATTGTTAATGGTTTATAAATTGTTTTGATTTATTCGTAAAAATTAAACAAATAAAAATAAAACGCTTCTGAATACAAATGTTGATAGTATATATCCTACTAATATTATGATTTTGTTAAATGGGGGTGAGGTTCCAGTGAAAGAATATTTTTTAAAAAACCCAAGTGCGCGTTCGTTTATAAATATTTTCTATCGAGTAATATAATATAAAATAAATATTATACTAAATCATGTACAATGAATTGTTTTATTTTATATATATTTAAATATGTAACAGTGAAAACAAATTTAAATTAGACCAATCGTATTAAAATTATTATTATTTATATCATAGAAAGAAAATAGTTTACTAGCCTATCTTTGGTTCATTTATGTTGTGTTCTTTTATTGGATTATTAAAAAACATAGTATTGTCTATTAATTTTTGTAGTTCTACACTAACTCTAGGTAGTGCATCATTTATATGAATACATATGTTATTTAATACAGATTTTGCTAATATATTAGCTTTAACTTGTTCTGACTTAATATTTATTCTAAAAAACAAAATTAGGAATCTACATTTTCATATTTGAATAAGGTAATATCATTACCATATGCTATTACGACAGTGATTCTTGTCCTAATAATCGCTTCAACAAATAGTGTTTCAGCAATACTAGAAGAAATTAATCCTCGTCACCAAAAGTCACCATGCTCAAATTTTAAACAAATATTTGAGTTGTTGAAAATTATTGAATCATGGGAGCTCCATGGCTATATCACAACAATATTTTGAAATGCAAGTGAACTATCGCAAATTGCCTATACATTTAAAGAAAAAAATATTTTCTTTTTCTATATAATTTAACATTATGACCATCAGGGTTTCGAATTTTAATATGAGTGCAATAATCAAGTGCAACAATACACCTGGGTACTTTAACAATATTAAAAAAACACTTAATGAACTTCATCTTTTTCATTTGGTGACGTTGGAAAATTAATATATTTTGAATATAATCTTGCTATAGCTACACCTTATATTTAAGTCGTAAAGCAGTTGATTTATGAATTTCACTAAAATCAGCACTTACTATCAACATGAATCTAGTGGCATAAAATCATAATGTTATAAGAAGCATTTGTTTTTCAGTAACCACAACATTTCTATAAAATTATTAATTGTGCTTTCCAATTATATTATAAATTAATTTAATATTGAATTTTTCTATAAATGCCATACTTGCATTAATTAGATATTATATAATTAAATAAAATATTGTGAATATGTCTATTAGTTAGATGTGCTACACTATCTTTAATTTAATGTAATACATATTCAACGACTACTTTGGATAAACAAAATCTATCAAGAAATTCTTTATTTGTCCGCATATTGAAATTATTGAACTATTTTTTTAATATGTATTAATTCCAAAAAAAACTTCATCATCTATAATATTATTATATGAAGTAATAAATATTATTTGTTTTAGTGTTAATTGTTCTATAGTAGGTATTAAATATGTTAAAGATAGAGTATGGAAAATGGGTATACAATATCCGAGTATTATGAACACTATCTATTAGATAAAGTAAAAATATTATTTATATAATGTTTGTTTTGTACTTTACCCGTAACATATAAATCATAAGTATCTATAGTAATTATTAAAGTTATGTTTACCTGTTGTAAATTATATTTAAATACAATATTATTTTTAAAATAACAACTATTTACTAATAAACTACTAATTTAATAATGGAGTTTACAAATACACTTTCGTATTATGATAATATTACTTATTTGTAATTAAACTATTAATAAATAATAACAACATATAGGTATTATAATAAATATAACTTTTATTTCATGAATAATTTTTTTTTCAAGGTCTAGTTCAGTTGAACTCGTTTTAACTGAGAAAAATTTTAGGATTCACTAACGACGGATTTGATCTCAGTTCAACTTTTAAATTTGCATTGTATAACACGTCAAAAGTATTTATACGTAGATCAATGGTAAAATAAATTAAAATATGACTTGTACAACTGGCTCGTATTATGATGAAAATTGTTATAATTGTTGTAATATATTTTACCTGATATTAAGTTGCCATGATAATATAATAACATGAACCCTTTTGGGAACAGTATTAATTAAACCTATTTTAATTGTAAATGGCTCATTTGAGACACGTGACTACGAAAATTGGTGGTTTTGTACTTAAACGAGGTTTCATAAACATTTATGATACGTAATGATTTGGACCAAAAACAGTTAAATTTATATTATGTCATATGACCCTTTGTCTGTACACAAAACAATGCATATTATACGTGTATAATGTTTTATAAATTCATATACATTAATACATTAATTAGTTTTTGATACAATATATATTATCATTGTGTCGTACGTAGAAACCGTCTAGTACGTTAATTGTGATTGATAATAATTACTGCTCTTTGAATGGGTTCTCTAATATAGGTAAGGGCCTATGGCTCTGCGATAAGAATTACCAAAATTGCTAAAGAAATTAACTAACAAAGTATCTACACATATACCTACTACAATTTTAACCGTAAATTTAAAGTTTTAATAACGAAAGTAATGCATTTTTTTTATATATAAATATTCTACAATGAATATAAAGCATAGTATACATTTATTGTATAGTACATTTAAATAACTTTCATGAAAAATTAATTTTAACATACAAACATAATGTAAAATAAGATGCAAATATTAAAAAATATAAAAATACCTATAAATAAATGTGTAATTGGTAATCTTAATATACTCTTTATTCATCAATTGTGTGTCTATATTTAAGTATATCATAGTGTAGTAACATAGTTGGTTAGTTTGATTTGAATAATTCAGCGAGCTTATAAAACCAAAGTTATATAGGTACAGATTAATAAACAGAACTCGAGTCACGTAAAATCTACGTTTCTTATTTTCCTTTGCCTGCTCTCACAAATATTTGTTTAAACTCCGCGTTTAATTATGTTTAATCACATTTTTTAATTGAATATGCTTCATATAAATCTACAGTAGTCTCGTTACTCGTATACTATATTATACAGTTTACAATATTATATTGTGTACATTTTGTATGCCAAAGCACGATTAATCGTCTTATATATACGTATTTAATACGGTATCTACTGTAAAAGCATTATTTTAATACAATTAAACAAGTCGGGATCTTGAATTTCTTAAATATTTAAAGTTTTGTTGACATCATCACTTCGCGAAAAGTTATTTTATTCAACAATGGTCGTTTAGGGTCACCTCTTTTTTTGTAATTTATAAATCAGTATAATCTACCTATTAGGTACCTATAATACACACAATTTGTTCATTCTCGTTGTAATATTCCTACTTGTACAGATTATAAAAGATACGTTTATCAATCTTCTATTCAAGATTTTTAACTCTTGATTGAGTATCCTGGGTTGTTCTCAACACCCCACTACTCTAATTTTAAAAATAATCATTCCTATAACTTGGCAACATCCTTGAACCTCATGGTACATTCTTATGATGTAATTAAATTGACATTTTAACCATTAAACTCAAATTTATAATAATAGATAAACCGTGATAATATTTTCATCAGCTCCGGGTGTTATTGACACCCCCATATACGTAGGTAATTAATTTAAATGTATAATGTATTTGCTGTAGTATATTGACCAAAGTTTCACAGAGCATTATAGGTACTTCGAATTCTGATTTTTTTTAAATAGTGTAAAATATCAGTGAAAGTTTGTACGTTTTATGTATTTTAATAAGTTTTAAGATATTGATCTTTACTAGTTTATCTAAAGTTGCAATATCTTCAACCCAAATTATTAGTTGATATCACCTGATAATTTAATTAGAAAATATATTTATAGTACATTTAAACTATGTTTAAACTATTTTAAACTTCAAATAATAATGTAAGTTACGCAACATTATATGATTTTATAGAATTTTATTTACAGATAGAGTATATTTGAACAATAATCCATTTTCCAGTTATAATATCCACTACTGTTAAACTGTGCAAGAATAAAAATTAATTTTATAATTTAAGTAGAGCAAAGGATCTCTTCATTATAAATTTGGTATCACAATAATGTATATTTAATTTCAGGAAAACAAGAAAACAACTATTTGTGTAGTAATCCAAACGGAGATTTGGAGTATTGAACTTTCTGATAGAAAAGTGATTCTAGTTGGTACTTAAAAGAGGTTCTCGACACCTCAAGCAAAAATAGTATTCTTCTAATCAATGAGAAATATAATGAAATATAAAACAGAATTTGATATAAACATATTGAAAACTGAAAAAAGCCTTAAAGATTGCTATCTATTGAAAAAGACATATAAGTATGTGTATCAAATTCAAATTTTAATTTACAGATAATTTACATAAACTTTTATTACGGACTTTTAATTACTGAAAATTTAATTGCATTCAAGTTTATATTGTTGTGATAATTAATGAATATTCCATGTCAATTAATATTATTATTTTTCTATTATAGTAAAAATAAGTATTTAATTTAATTTATATTTTCCCTAAATTAATTTTTGAATTTTAAGAAATATTCAGACATTGTATAAAGAAAATATTCAATGCCTAAAAATAAACAAATTATTATTATTTATTGCATTGCCTAAAATTACTCTGGCATTGTTTAAAATGTCTAGAAATTTTATAAAGTAACTACAAGAACCAATTATTATTAATTTGCCGAAAAATTTACGGTATTCTATACAAAGAAACAACTTTTGACTTTGACTGTAACATTCTAATACAACCATCATCATTTTGACATTCATATATATATTATCATATTGGTGTAAATTGCATTACCTATTGAATATCTAGAGGTGTTTCGTGTGTTAGTTAGCTTAAACTGTGTGTATTTGTTTGTTGACGATGACATTGAAAAAAATGTTGAAAAATGAACAAAAAATTGGTCAATTTAAATATTTTTTTTTTGTCAGGCATGTTAGAAACATTTTCAACGTGTATAAGGAATATGAAAATTATAGAACATTTTAAATTAAAAAAATAAATGTGATAAGGGACTAGTAGTAGTAGCCTTATAGTAGTGGTCTTATAGTACTATAATATATAGACTTATAGTCTATTTAAAAATATTAATGATTATAAAGTACTATTTTATGTATATAAATATATATTTTAAATATGAATACGTTCTAATATAGGCATGTCCTATATTATTATTATCGAAAATAATAATAACGGATGTAAACAAGGGGGTAATAGATATGAAAATAACGATTATCATTCTACAATAAAGAAACAGTGTATTATAACAATAATAGAAGATTGTAATAATGGGTCAGGCGATCAATATGAAAATATACATTATGGATAAATAAAAAAATACTAATATAAAATACATTCGTGTAATATAATTTTGGGGTTATTATGACCAAATGTAATAATTGTTATACGTGAATTAGTATGGTTTTAATCAATGTATAAACTTAATTAATAAGGTATTTAGAGATGTATATGAAATATGAATTTTATTAATAAAACGTTATTATTACAATCTGGACATACAACTCTAAAGATACCTTATTGTACGCGTGATGCGCTACTGTGTGTACAGTAACGCGAAATCGACCTGTGTGTTGTTAAAACATTTTCACCCGCGTTTGCAACATATTTTACGGATTTTGTTCGATTTTATAGTATATCTATATATATATATATACAATTTTTATTTTATATTATAAGAAACTTTATTATTATTTAATTTCATGTACAGGTCTGCTCCTTGATTTTATACGTGTTCTCAACGTACGCACACGAATATTGTGTATTACCAAGAATGATATATCCCGCTGAAAATGATAGGAGCAGAGATCGTGAGTTCAAAAAAAATCGTTACTATTTTGAAGTGCTGGGCATTAAAGAGTTTATGTAATTTTTTATATTGGATGTTTGTTAACTTAACTTATTTTTGGTTATATTAACTTGTAAACAACGATTTGCTTTTAATTAAAACTCAGTTGAGTTAAAATTTTGAAATCATTGATATATTTTTATTTCATATTGTGTCTGTTATTATTAAAATGGTTGAATAAAATAAAATAGTTGTTTTTGTCGTTTCTAATAACTATTAGGTATATTATAATAACTATTTATTTCTCGAAAATATAAATAAAACAAGAATACATATTTATTATATAATAATATCCATTCTACTCGTACTGCTATACTGTATATTATATTAGGAATATATTAAATTTCCTATCATTAAACAATATTTAGGCGAGTACTATAATTTACAATGAGCAATTTCCATTTTGAAGAAAAGAGTACATACCTACTAATTAAATATTTTTATGAATCTATTTGTTGTTAATTATAATAATAATAAGAATATTATAAATTTGTATATATATATATAATAAATAACATTGTAGTATTTTAAATAATATTATGTCAATGATTTTTAAAAATTTTACAATGCTTTAAGTTAAAAAAATAACAGTTTTTCCAAAAAAATAAATAATATATATTAATTATACATGTATATCTCAAATGTTATATTGATTCTTACAAATATGTATTGATTTATATTAATAAGTCATTTTTTTAACTTATCTTAACTTTTAACTTAACTCAATAGTTAAGAAAAAATAAATTTACTTTAAACTTTTACTTTTTTTTTCTATTAACTTAACTGAGTTTATAAAAATCATTAAGTTGACCATCATTGACATCTTTAATTCCAACGTTGTCCTAAGTATCTCACAGGAAAAATCCACAGATAAAATGAAATAGGAGAAACAAAGGAAATTATTAAAAAAAATAAATAAAGAACTTATGTAAAATATATTCGAATTTCTGCAGGTTCTACTGAAATATATACTTATATAGTTGCAGAGAGTTATCACAGATTGTTCGTATAATACTGAAGATAACAACTTCAGTTGCTGAAATAATGATACTTGTGTGCAGCTTTGGCTTAGAGCTATGAAAGTATTAATAAAAACACTGGATTATAACTAGGGCTGGAAATTTGATACCTTAAAAAACTTTATATTTTATAACGTTCACAGTGAAATATTGGTGTTTGTTACCTATATAATATATGTATTATATATATGGGAAAATGATATTAATATGTATTGGTAAATACAGTGTTGTGTAGTAACTTAACTAAAGTTACAAGTTACTGTAACGCAATTACTTTTTTGAGCAACGCATAAGTTGTGCAATTGCATTATTTATTATTTCAAATAACTCAAATGTAATTAAATTACTATTTTAAAGTAATTTTTTTGAAGTAACGCGATATTTTTAAATTTACAAATATTCATAATATTATTATAAATTATATATATGACCAAGAAAACAATGAAGATATTAAATTTTATTGTCATATCTATTCTGTTTTGTATTTAGCCGTTCCACGAACGTGAACAATCCTCGATTATGAAAACTCGTATCAATGTTAACATTTTATGAAAAAAAAAAAAAGGAAAAGCAACTTCATTTGTAACTTCGTTACTCTTAAAGTAATACTTTATTTAATGTAACTTGTAATGTAATCGAATTGAGTTTTAAAAGTAATTTACTAACAATGGGAAAATATAAATTTATATACCTATATAAGGAAAATGTATTATTTGATTACAACATATATAATATATATAATCAATGTACAAAAAACGCACAAAGGAATAATAAGATATAAAGGTGTAGATCCGTATTTTTATGACTGTAAGGTCAAATACATATACGTACCCGAAAAGACCAATAAGGTAGATCTCTTTTTATTATCAGTCAAATATCGGATAACTTTATGATGATACTCTGTTCGCAAAACATGTCGGCCAATAAAGTGATGTGATTGTGCAAATGATTGACGAAAAGAAAACACACTATCTTCCGTGTCGCAAGGTCATTTATAACCTCAACACTGACGTTGGTTTACTCATACTATATTAAATATATTTTTCTGATAGACAGATACTATCTATTACCACTGTATGTATGGTAATATAACACAGTAATGTAGTCATAGATCTTAAAATGCATGATTTCATGCACCAAGTACTCACAGTTCCTGTCTATTAGTTTAAGGTCTATGGTTCAGTATGATGTTATCATAAATTATGTTGTTAGATCCTTTGACATTTTCTGTTGGTAATTAGCTGATAAAAACCACCGTAAGTATGCATATGTGATGTACTTGCGTGGCATTTATGAAATAAATAAATTTACTTTTTGTGTGTGAATTGTAGTAAACTTGACCTTGCCAAATATTTTTATTCCATGAACTTCAAAACATTATACATAGGTGCAATAATTTACGTGTTACAAGAATACGTGTTCCATAATACCACCTATTAATATTATAATCTATAGAAAAATCTTATTCGTCGAAAAGCTATCTGGGAGATATATTATTCATTGAAAAACTTTATTCGGAAGTTTGTTTCTCGAATAAATATATTCGAAAAATAGCTATCTAACGAATAAATGAACAATTGAAAAACTGGGCATGAGTACCCTATTACGAATAATGGACAACTATTACAAATTGAATAACAATGATATACACTAAACTATACTCATATATCAGAGGTTGATCTGCTTTAAATTAATTTCTTAACAGTTTTACATACTTGCATAATCATACAATTAGAAATAATAATTTATATATCAATTAAAAATTCATTTGAAATAGCAATAAATTTCATACCATTGGCTATTTTCTAGGTTGGTGATGGTTCTTATTATATACATATTTTATCATTAATTTTAGCAATGATGAATTTTTAATTTGCGTATGAAGATTCATACCCATATTATAAATTACAAGTATATTATGAGTATACACAAAATAGGAATCTGGGTATACTCCATCTACCTGCGTATATCCTCTAATCCGGGTGGTCCTTTAGGCGAGCGTGGGTCTAATTCCCACCATTAATGATGTACATCGGAAAATTAAGTCTAGGCAGCAGTTATATAGGGGCGGGTTTTTAGTGATTATTTATTTTTTTCGAGGAAGTATTTTTAATGAATTTGTTAGTTAAAACCAATTTAGGTTTGTCGGAAAATTATAGAAAAAAAAACTTTTTATTTAATTCTGATTGTAGCAAGGAAACTATTTATTTTACAATGGGGTCTATTTTTATTTCTATTTGAATATAAAAATAAATAAAAATACAGAAATACGAATGTGTGTAGTTATTATACTTGTAAAATAAAAAATCGATATGAATAGTGATTTAAAATTAGGAAATTTTAATAATTATAATATATGAGATCTGTACCGCAGTGAGGACCTCTGCCATCGAACTTCTAACTTTCCAAACCCATCGCTAAGCTCTTCCTTCATTGTTTCGTGATTACAATATTTTGAAACAAATTGTTCTACTATATACAAATATATTCGAATTATCATCCCAAATGACATTGAACACTAAATAATCCTTCACACAGATTACTGATTTTCCAAGAAAATGTCAATTTTGAAATGTATTTTTATATATATATAATTTTTTTTTACAAATTTAATTTGTTCTATATAGAAACATAATTTGCATAATGAATTGTATTTATTGCGAGATTTAAATCAATATAGAAACGTTTAACAGTATTCCGAATAACATGTAATTGAAATATATTTATAATAGGTTAGTATAGCTTATCCAGAGTATATTCAGTATCCACATATAACTGTATTTTGAATATATTTGGGTTCATTTGATTATATTGGATATTTACATTTATGGAAAAATCCTTATACCTAATAATTATAATAATAATTTTCATTAGTATTATATAAATATAACTATTATATCCAATGTTTTTCAATACCTATACTAATAGTTTATTATCATTAACTATAATTATATTCAAATGTAACACTTAACATATATTATACTCATTTTCTTCAAATTCCATTGTTTAATGTTTTTATTTAATTAATATATTATGTAATAGGTACCAATATATATTTATATGAGGGATTATGTTATGTAATTTTTCGAGCAATTAAGTGTTTATTATAAATGTATTTAAAATGTCCGTTAATTTGTGTACTCAGAAAATCAATTCGTAATATTAAAAAACCTACTGTTATGTATTTAAAAATCAATAGATTTATGCCTTATTTCTTAATGTGGCAAGTGATTATATATTTATATGATTTTATATTATAGTATAAAATTAGTTAACCAATAAACCTAAATAAAGGTAACAAATTTAGTGTTTAGGTGAATTAGGTACTTACCAATATTAATTTTATATGGTTAGAATTTTTTTTCAGCCATTTTTCAACGTGTTATTAATTTTTTTTCTGTGAAGGACGTCGAGCGTTCATGGAGTTAATAATATACGATAAATAAAAATATATTTTAAATTAATTAAATTTATAAAATTTATACATTTTAATTTTTTAAAAAATTATTTGTTTAAATTTCATTTAAATCATTTTTATATGTATCAATCATTTATAAAAAAATTTAACAATTAAAATATAAAATTAATATCTATAGTAAATGACTGTCATTTAAAATGTCTGATTTCAAAATATTTATAAGTTCAACACGGTGTTGCACTATTTGATAAGAACTACACAATTTATAATACGTTTTTTTGTAATCTGCATTACTTTCATAATAATAAACATGATTTTTCAATACATCAAAACAATTCTATAGATAGAATAAATGTACCAAATAGAATGTCCCCCTGAAAGAACATGGGGTATAAAAAGTTTAGAAAAAATATTTAATCACAGTGTGACACACTTAACTTTCAATACGTGCTGAATATAGAGACGGAGAGATGAGTATTAGCCAAAAGCGTTCTGTGTAGATATTGGTTTTTACCTATTGGTTTATATAAAATATATACTTAAGAGGGTTTATTTAGAAAGGGCAAATTACTTCTCAGAACAAAAGCTATGGAGAATAAAATTATTGACGGTTAAAATTATCGAGTAGTCGAAATGGGTAGTTTAATTCTAATATATAGAACACAAGTTTCAATATAAATTCTATTAGCGAAATTATACAAGTGTAGATTTTATATATTATATAATACAAATTTATATAAGGCATATTTAGATTTTTCGTGGATTTTTTAAAACTTTTCTAGAGATTATCTCAATTTATCCTGAAATATGAATAATGATGTTCACTCCAGTTTTTTATTCAAACTATACAGTATAACATAATACTGATATATAGTACATAATAGGTACTGAATATTATTTTATAATAATTTATTTTTATATAAGACGGGTACAATATCTAACATGTAAATATTTTGTTTTTTATATCCGGCTATTATAATAAGGACCCCTTTTCTCTTCCATGACGTTCTCTACCATGAAATCGTCCGAAATATTACTTTTTTTTGCAAAATTCGACTAGGAACAATGAAAAATAGGGGTATGTACGTATGCGGAGTGTTTTCTTTGCCACCCACGTTGTTCCGTCGACCGTAGCGTTATCACCTTTCTGGGTAATTTCTTATTTTACCTCCCTCGCCGTAGTCTTATCACACTGAAATCCCAGATTCGTCTTTTCCCACTCTTGCGGGCGTTTTCGTATCCCGCTAATGACGGAATCCTCTTCTCCGGCGTCGTTAACTCCGGACTGGACGTTTTTCCCGTTCGTTTTCGGTCCGTACGGTTGGTACTCGATCGGACGGATTTCCCGCCTAACATGTTGTTTACGCCGTTTGCGGAACTTATACCGAGACCGGAGTTTCGTAAGGTTTACATATCAGTGTAGTGACTAGGTTGATAGAAATAGTCGTTGGCATGCATATCATCTCAGGTTCGATCCCGTATTAGGCAGGCGAATAAATATGATACATTGTGTGGTGGGCATTCTTCGGATGTTGTTTTGCATTTTTTTTCGAGGTTTTTTTTACGTTTTTCACTATTGTTATTAAACGACGAAAACAAAGTTACAAAGAATTACGATAATAGATACTATACAAAAAACTAATTAAGTACATAATATATTGACAATATTTTTATCATTATGAATATTATAATGTGAAAAGTTATTTGAACTTTTCATACAGCACAGTTATATTATATGCACTTTTAAAAAATATTTAACACGGATTAAATATCATTTAAGTTATTGTAATAACTATTCTATATAGTATTGCACAATTTGTATTATTACTCAAATGGTTACAACTCAATGGTTGTAATACCTCATATTTCCTAATAATAAGAAAATGGTTTATTAAATTCTATTGAAATAATACAAAAATAAATACTCGAACAGTATATTTTATAAAGCAATGTTATTGATACATTTTATTCGTAACAATATAAATGGACGAATAATACTTTCCGATTTGCATTTATTTATTAACATGTAATTATTACGAATAACGATACTTACTTCCCACCGCTGTGTGTTACATTTTTTTAGGTATACTATATGGTCTTTATAAATGTTTTGAAAACTAGTTGAAATTCACTTTAATCTATAATTGAAATATATAGTACCTATCTAGAATATAAAGTCCACAAACGAAGATGGTTATTAAATATTCAGTAATGTCGTTGTTAGCTTAAATCAGAGAATACTATAGAATCTACAGTCGGATATATTCCTTTGTTCTATAGCTTTTGGTTTCAATTGCCTTGAAATCAGCTGTTTAGTACTTATCACTATATTTCTTGCTATTACACAGATATAATAAAGTTACGGACTCTGTGAATACTACTATTCAATTATTACGAGTATATTACCTATCTATACATAATATAAATATATAAATATAGTTTTTCTTATATACATACTCAGTAGTATTTTGTCTCATATTACCAATAATAATAAAACAATCATTGTAATTTAGAATTAATTTTTTTTTTATATATATATATATATATATATAAAGTGGCATATATTAGGGAGGAAGTTGATCTAGGTGATATATCACATCACCCTCAGAGCCCCTTTTTTTTAAAAAATAAATTTTTTTTTTTTGAAAACTTGAACCGTAACCGTGTTTGTAATCAGTGTCCTATTAGTAGTTAATTGTGTATTGTATTTTAGATTCTGAGCGAAGAGAGAAATATATTGGTTTTATGATGATGTATTTTTTTTATAATTTTATTTTTATGTTTGTACCAAAAGTTACATATGAAGAAGTGTTATGATCATTACAAGTAACACTATTTTCTGGTAGCAAATTACATCTAGCTGCTACTTTAATAAGGTAATTTTTAATTATTTTGATTAACGCATAAGAAATAACTATCAAAAAATTAGCATAAAATTATAAATACAAACTGCAGTTTTCGAAAATGTTTACCCATTTTTAGGCTATTTATAGTAATATGCAAATTTGAGACATTCAATTCATAATACGTTTAATTTTTGTTTTTAAGACCTGAAAATTGAATACAGTATTAAAAACTACGCCATTCTAACTACATACAAAAATTATAAAAATCAGTACGTAAAATATTTTTAATAGCCATCTTAATTTTCTATTGAATACCCATAATATAATATAATATAATTGTACAAGTTTTTCGACATTTCGGCATGTTATATCTTCAAATTTTGGGGAAATAATGAATCTACAAACTTGAAATTTTCACTAAATACGTATATAAGAACATTAAGAAAGCAAAACAATTTTTCAATTTAAACAATTTAGGCTATTTATAGAAATTTAAAATTTTGAGTAATTTAATTCATAATAGTCTGAATTTTAGGTTTTATGACCTGAAAATTTAATACAGTATTAATACTGGAATTCGACTCAGCAACTAGTATTTGTATGACACACTATATTTCAGTATTTTAAATTTTGTTCCTCAAGTTAGTCTATCTAAATTTCCCAGACGGGTTTCAAAAGATCTTAAATCTATTGTTTTCGATAAAAAAAAACGAGCACATGTTAAATACATTATCTTACGCAGTCTTCGGGATTATTTTCGAACCTTCGGGCACGTTATAATTCGGAATCCAAGAAATGCTATAACTCGTTTCTAACTTATGCTGAAACCATGCTAAATATAAATCCTAAGATAATCTGAAACTTTGTTCGCAAGAATAAATGCAACAATGCGGTATCCCCAATACTGTTTATTTTCATGGCTTCCAATGTTTAGTACACGATTAGTTATCCAACCTCTTCTCATCGTATTTTAACACTGTATATGTTTATCAACTGTTTAACCACCACCCCATTATTTCTTCCTCGCAATATGCTCCACCGAGTAATTGTTCATTTTGTATGAAAGACGTTGAAGCCGGTCTGGATAAATTAAAAAATGTTAAATCTATGGGTCCTAACGGTAGATAAGGGACGTTTTTATTTAATATAAAATCTTCCCTTTGTTTTCCTCTCTGGTTAAGGTTTAGGTGGTCTATGGACGCTGGACTGTTTTTTCTATGTTTAAAATTAGCTCTGTTACTGAAATATTTTGGTCTGGGGACCAATCCAATGTTAATAATTATAGGCCAATTTCGATCCCGAGCCACATTTCCAATATTTTTGAATTTCTAGTATTACAATAAATTCAATCTCCAGGTAACTCTATTATTATTGATGAATGGTATGTTTTTAGATCAGATCGTTGTGTGACTATGGACTTGGTTGTTTTTAACAATTTAGATCTAGATATCTTTGAAAATCATAATTAAGTGGATGTCATCTACACCGAATTTGCAAAAGCCTTTGATCGAATTTATTACGGAGTTCTTGTTGAAATTCTCTATAAATACGGTTTTGGTAAGCCACTGATATCGTAGTTTAAATCATATATATCTGACAGAGTTCAACGTGCAAAAGTTTTAGGACGAAAATCCATGGTACATAATTATCAAAAAATTACCATCATATTATTGACTTTTAAAATTGACTTTAACTTGCAAGCTGTTCAAAATATCTTACTTTTGATTAATATCACATAGCTATTATAATATAATAATATACTCTTATACAAGTCACTGCACATGTAAAACACTTCAAAGTTTATAATATACTGCTTTTGCAATTATGTGTAACTATATTTGGTAAACATTATTGAAAAATCACATCTAGGCACATTACGATCAACATTAATTTCCCATTCTGCTGACTATACTACCATTCAAACCCAATAACGATATAACCGCCAATGAAGCAAAGCACACTCACGGAATGAAATTTAGAAATTTTAAAATAACTTAAAAATATTCAGTTGTAAAGACAAAAATAAATCGTCATAAAGTCATTGAATAAAAATAATTCTAGGTAATTTCAAACTTTCAAAATACCAGTCCAAAAGAACTCACATTTTGAATTTTACATTTTAAAGGATTCTTATTAATTTAAAAATGAAATATAGGTTGCAATATCGGCTCCGGTTCTAGAAATACCTTCAGGAACTATTCAAAATATTCAAATTTGAAACTCTCGAAAATTCGTTAATGATTGAATATAAATCATCGGTAAATAAGTTTCTTCGCATTCAAATACCTATATTTATAAAAATACCTGAGAGTTTTCTTTCCAATTGTGATAGAGGATCGATTTTTTTTTTTTATAATCTATTAATTCAGTTTTAATTCCAATCTGACAGCTAGTTTATGTACGGAAATAAATCGTGGATAATAATTAATGTGTCTTTTAAAAGTTTTAAAACAAGCGCATTTTATAACAATTGATAACAATAAAAGTAATGAGATGTGCATATATTATTGTGTTGTAGTGTATAAAATTACAAGTAACACTATAAATCTAAGCAGCTGGTATTTCTGCCAGCTAATCGTGGACATTGAATGGATTTTGGACTTTGAGTGATTGATTCTAGTCTAGTTGAGTATAAACTAACTATTCGGTTACCAAACCATGAATAACTGTACAGATTATACTACGAAAAAAAAGCGATAGGGTATCTACATTTTGAGATAAACGCATATACCCATTTCAATATTTAAATGGTGTAATATTAATTTTGAAAAACAACAATGTATTACAATTTTTAAATATGAAAATTGAAAAGCGAACGAAGATTTATTTTGTGGCTTAGTCACTTTTTGGCTACAAAGTTAATAATAGTTTATGTTAATCAAATTACATTTTAATTTCATGGTAACGACGAGTAGTATAGTATTAATTTGTGTATTAAAGTTTGTACCTATTCAAGTTTTTCTATACACGTATATTGAATACATGCATTGTTGAATTCGAATGATTTTTAGGAAAAAACTATTAATATTAAAATTGCAGATCATAATAATTAGACGGAACATTGTAAAATTATAATTAACTTTTCACGAATACCGTTAATTTATATTTGTGAAATTGTATAACAAAATTACCACGGTTGTAATTATAAGTTCATACAAGTTTTACTTGCATTAATTTTGATTTTCACTATCGCGATCAAATGACACATTGCAATCACTGAATACATATATTATATTTCGTCGAAATTAGTGTAGCAAAACCAGAGTTTAGTCTTTCTATTCAGCCCTAATTTCAATCATTTCACTTGTTTTATAGAAGTGTACAAAACATTTTAAGTCAATATATCATATACTTAACTACTAAAACGGTAATTTATGATAAATGCGATAAATTTAATTCCGAATTAGGTTATTTTCCTTATATGTAATGCAATCGGTCGTAATATGAAAACTTACTTATGTATTATCTTATCAATCATAACACGACAGTGAAAGCTTCACTGTTGTAATTTATTAGCATATATTATTGAACAATAATAACTTATATTATCAGTGTGTCCTTTAGTGTTAAATTTCTCTTGAAAATATACGGGTCAATTTGGGATTTTTTTTAAATCATCTTTAGAAGTTCAATTAATACATAATAATAATAATAATAATAAATAAAATAAAAATCGTGTATCTAATTTGTTTTCCTAAATAACAGGTAATTAATGTTGTATTTTTCAACTCAACTTCGTATGTAATTTATTCAAACTACTGAGTACCTGCATATTTGATATATATAATATTTTTTTTTTTTTAAATTAAGTAAGAATGTATATAGAAATAATATTCAAATGTCAAATTTCGTAATGGTTGCAGAACTACGGAGGCACAATCACTACGGCGTGTAAAAGGGCGTGTTTACGAGTAGACTAGTGTTGTCGGTTGTGTACGAAAATCGCCGTGAACACTCAAAACTTTTTAAATCTTCCATCTATTAGAAATTACACTGTCACTCAACTGTCTATCAGTTTTCACCACTGGTTTCACGGTTTTCGCAGTCACATCTACTGTCGTTATTGCACATTATTATCTATATCGCACAAATAATAGTATACAGCTTGAGCTTTATAGAAAAGAAGATTAACAATATTATATAAATAATAAATATACAATAATATACATTATTGAAATAATTTTTTTTTCGGTGGTATGTTGCTGTGATCAAAATGATTCGGCAGTCTTAAAGTCTCTACTGGCGCACCGCTCCTAGCGATTGTCAGGAAATATAGTGTTATGTATGTGTGTTATATTTTATTAGGAACAATATAATATACACAATCACATGAAAGTATTTTATTGCAATCGTCACTGATTGAAATTGACAATTGATTAGATTTTAAAAATTATAAAATATTACTATTGTGTGGAAATAATAATATTTTTCAAGTAGATTTTTCTGCTAGGTTTAATGATCGAAATGAATAAAGCTTTTTTATGGTAGATGTACGTAGTATTTTCGAATAATTTCCTAAATTCCATTCAGTAATAACTTTCAACAAAATTAGTCATATTCTAGACGATGGTTTATGAAATAACACTGTGTAGGATCGTCATTGTATTGATGTCGAGATAAAACGGATCCCACGTATAGCAGACGGCGAAACATGAGCGTTTGTAACACACGGTTAACCACGAAGGTATAATATTCGGAAGTCGGTTTGTGCAAATGTAATGAAGTGTGGTTATGACAGCGATCCTAAAAGAGCCAGACATAATAATAATAATGATATCATTGTTTGGTTATATAATGTGCACAAAGATGGTGAACAAAGCGACGAATCAGTGACATTTAAACCGACGTCTGAAATTGATATCGCCGTGTCGGTAACTATGTGTAATTATTACTAAAAATATTTTATTATTTTAGAATTTAATCAGTTACGATATCATTTTTCATAATTTCAAGGAACTCAATTTTCTAAAAAAATAAAAAAAACAAAATATATTCATCTTCATAATAATAATTTTTTTTTTACATTTGATCTAATTATTAAAGAGAAGAGTGGTGATTATACACATTTTTCTGAGATGCATTTTTATTTTATTTTTATAGCTACATCTGAACCTACATGGTATGTATAAAAATTTTTATAAATATAGATATTTTCAAACAATAGAAATGTTTTTATGTTAAAATACAATGTAAAAATATAAAATTATATTTATTTTAAATAGTATTGAAAAAGCTAAGTTTTCCTGGGATATTTCTAAAAAAATCCGTATTTCTTAGAATATAAAATAATTTTTGAAAATATTTTAAAGACATTTTTAAAAATCATAGGGTTTTGGAAACTAACATAAATATTTGGACTTTGTATATTTCCGATTTAACACTTCTCATTTTCGAAAGTGTTTTTTTTGGGTTATTATATAGTTTTAAGTTCTTATTTATTTTGCTTATGATACTCGTAAAGTCGTAAAAACATTAAGTGATATCTAATTATTATATAAAAATAACACAACGAATATTATTTTACTACAAGCGCCATATATTTAAAAACTTCACATAGGATACTTTAACTTTTTATGTACATATATGTATTTTATCTGTGTAATTATATAACTAAATTAAGAATAAATCAGTAAATTGTAATTAATTTTTGGAAAATTATTTTTAGTTCTTATAATAATTAATCAAAATGTACAGATTCTTATTTTAGTGTTATTGTGTGCGAAAATCACAAAAATTAAACAACGCAAACACATAATATTTTCTGTTTTAATTTTCTTCATTTTGTAAAATAGTATTTATCACATAGTGACTTTAGATAAGTTATTCAAGAACTACTGATCTCCATATAAATAAAATAAAATTTATAATGCATACAATTATGTACATTGATTATATCAATGAAAAAAAAAAATTATAGATAGTTCATAAAATGCAGTGAAATTGGAGAATGGATAAAATAACTTTAATAAATTAAAAAATTTCGAATTTGTTGCATTTTTAAAACATTTTTTATGTCAATTATTCGTGCCGGCTGATTGAATAATATTATTCAATAATTGTAAAACTTGTATAATATCATAATAATTTATTGTATATTTTTTAAATAAATATTATTTATGTATACTGTGTTATTATAAATTATTCTCTCGCAAATGCTAACGACATTAGTAAACGAAGTCCGAACATTTCTTTTGAATAGCTACATTGTCCTACACGTGTTACTTTTACAGTCAAAAAGGACTATTATTCCGATAAAATATTTTATAATTGATACAATTCCATGATCATTTCTAAAAATACATTTAGACGCTGCTCTTATTCTTAAATACAATTATTTTCACGTATTTTTTATTTGATCGATTGAATTTTAAAAATGAAAATTTATTTAGAGAAATTTTTTTAATAATTGTTCAATATTACTCTGTATTATATTATTTAAAACGCCAGTGGAAGAAATATAATTAAACAATTTATACTAATAGCGATAATGTAAATACTTACTAAAATATAACAAAAAGATGCTGTAAGATGGCAATGGTTAAAAACAGAAAAAAAAATTTTACTTTTTTTTCAATAGCATGTTTCGATAAAGATCATAAAGATAAACTAACTTGTTTAATTTTGATTCGAAATAATCTTTGTTATAACTTAATTCTTTATTATTTCTTATGATTATTTTCTTAGATTTCAATACAATTATTTAATATAATCAGTTGTTTAAATAGGGGAGGTTGAAAATTACGGATTTTGATTGAAAAAACAAAATTTTGTAAACTACGTAGGACATGTACCTACATAAAAAGTTATTATTCAGATGACTTAATAATAACATTAAAGTATTTCGGTATTCACAGGCTGACGAGAGAAGTATTTACGGTATGCTATCTCACGTTTCAAAGCCAACAAAAAAGGTCGTTTCATGACTCGGGTGAATATGTGACGTTTTTTGCATATTGCAACAGCCAGCAAAAACATATTCAGCTGGCTTATGAGATCAAGTCTCACGAGGAATGACCCTGAAATATTGCGTAGGTATTTTATATAATTAATATATGTTATATTTTCATAGGTGGTGTAGAACTGAAATATCTAATTAACTTATTCACGAATAGTAACACAAGTGTTAGAATGATAAGTGGCAGATAATAGAAATAATGGAGATAGCTACTGTAAATAGGGTTTTTAAATTTCAATACTAAATATTCTGTTTAATTTCTCTTATCATATTTTCTATGATATACCATTATCATCATTATGAACAAGCAATATTTTGTTAGTAAGTTGATAGTGATTAGAGAGTAGCTGTTACTATCGATATATATATATAATATATATTTATATATATATATATATATTTTTAGTTTAGCTCAATGGTGTCAATGGTGGAAATGTCAACCAGGAATGATCAAAATATCATGATTTTTAACTAGAGTGTACCTACAAGTATATTAAGTATGACTATAATTTATTTGTTTGTTTAATTTTTAATCTCGGACACGAACAAAAAAGTATAATTGAACACAACGTTTAGACACTAGATTATTCAATAATAAATAGTTTAATGGGAATAGCTGTTTCTTAAGACATTATCGGTGTATAAAACAATTGTATTTGCACAAAACAAATTGTGCAAATTTACAAGTAAATGTTCTGAAAGCTTATTGAATTATTCTCACCGTTCGTAATTTCGGGCGATGTCAGTTAACGTTTTTATTATTTATATATATCAAACAGGTGGTAGTGGTATATAGTAATTGTCATTCAGTATCCACAGTGGGACCTTTTTTTTTATCGTCAAAATCTAAAAGGTCGCGTACAAATGTCAGATAAATTTGTCCTAAAGTGCCCACGAATATATATAAATAATGAGTTTTGTGGCATTATTTTTATTTTTTTATTTTATTTTTTGTGTCTGCCAGACCCTGTATTTTCTTAAATTGTATGGTGTAAATAAAAATTGCATTTGATGAAATTTGATTCTCTCGAATAATAAGCATGACATAAAAATACTTCTACACACAAATTTAATAATTAATTAAAAACGTATTAAATATAAAACAAAATTGGTATTCATAATAATATATATTTATTTACTATTTCAAATTAATATACTTTTTGGTTTCACGAGTAGATTTAAAAGTATAATTTTTATTTTTTAGATTTCGTATTCATTACAATAGCTAAATATAATTAAAATTAATCTTATATTCTACAAGTTAATTGAAATTAGGAAAATAAATATTAAAAAAAGTAATAGTTTATTATTTAGAACACAATTTCTTCAATTATACAAAATGTTATATGAAAGATCTCAAATTTTACAGCCTTAACTTATAGGTAGGTAATACCTACCAGGTACCTAGATTAAAACTTTCTCAAAATAATTGTTATCGATTTGTGTTCATATGTACAAAATTGTTCATCTTATCAAGATAATTATTTGCACAATTTTAAAAGTTTTCAATTTCCCTTAGTAAATACAAAAAAATAAAATATAAATATACCTATATTATGTTATTTATTACATACATATAATTTTTTTTTTATGTTTAATTTTTATTTTACGGGAGTAATATTAAATACATTGGGTAATGTAATATTAATTTCCAAACATTCTTCAGTATTTACAAATTAAAATTTTAATCACTCACCATTTTAGAACATAATAATATAATAATGTAACAATTTAGGTAGCTTAGCTGATAATATTGTTTTGTTCTCTCAAGTCAATTATTTTTTTAAATTATTTATAGATTAAATAATAACCCAAACTCTATAATAAAATAAACCTAACGATTAATTTCTGATTATTCTCGTTAGTCAGATATAATGGATACAATTTTTATTTTTAACGAGAACAATTTTTCACGTAAGAGGGAATTTCTCAAATGAATATAAAGAATACGTTCTGTGTTAGATTCTTAAAAAAATTATAAATAAATATACTATAAAAGAGGTTTCATTAATTTATATATATTAATCAGTTCTAAAATAATAGTTCAAATCTATGTAATAGAAATGATAAAAATTATATAAATTTCAATATATGACAATATATATGTATAGATAATACTATATAAATGTTGAAATTTTAAATGATAAACTTTGATTTAGATTATACATTTATAAAATTATTTAAACATATACTTTTACGAGATATTTTACACATGTAGAATTAATATCAAAAATAGTTACTTAGAGGCGAAATGTCAAAAATAAAAAATGCAAAAGAATAAGTATTTTTGTTTATTTCATTTATATAATATATTTGGTACCTGTAGAAAATAATATAGGTTGTCGTTTAAAAATCAAAATTTATAATTTGCTAACATTTTTTATAAGTATATTTATTTATAAATTAAGAGTTTTTGTATCATTTTATAAATCACCCCTTATCATTTATTATAATTATTATTATTATTACGATGTAATAAAAAATGTCTAATTGTTTTATATTGGCCAGAGTTCGATAAGTGTTCATTATGAAGTTACACAAATGTCATCACTATGTGTTATTTATCACATAAAGATCATTATATTATAGTATTTCCTGTGGATTGCTCCTTAAATCAAAGGATATAGGGTACAAATTTCCAAATGTACCCTCAGATTCTCACATTCTCTAATTTACCACCTAAAATATCATCCCTGCACATTTTCCAAAATATCAAGGGACGTTATTAGTCGTTTGTGTAAGGCTTGAAAGAATATAAATTACTATAATTATTACTGGAACCAAACTTGCCAGACGCCATCATGTAAAATGGTACTAATTTGCTAATTTGGTATGTTAGAAATATAACAAATGTTTATTACCGATGTATTATAATAATAATATTTCCAAACGTTTAGTACTGAAATTGATTTATCATATAGTCGTACCTAACCAATTGTGTTTCTTTTTGTCATTTTTCTACTTGAAATTTTTCTTTTTATTTTATCAGAATTATTTATTTGTCTCTTCTTCTTTTCATTATACGAAATATGTCAATAAATTCGTATTTAATTGTTTTCATATTTATTTACCTAATCCAAAGTTTTTGATGCATATAAGTTCAGTATTTCATTGGTCACATTATTATTACATGTATATTTACTAATCATGAAAAAATGTTTAATCGATTTAAATCATATTTGAGGCATTAAAAATGTGCTTAAAAATCGAAATTAAATATTTTATTACTTTATGTAAACAAAACAATAAATTTAGTTATAATAGCATTAAGCTTATGGTTGTTTTCAATATTTTGAAGGCCTTTTGTAATATAACAAATATTCATTATTTAAATCATTCGATATAATATATATATATATATATAACTATCGCTGTTGAGAGTTGCCAAAGATCAAAAGTTTCTTTGTTTATCATTGATTTAGGTAAGTAACTCTTTTTTATTGGAAAAAGTAATTCTTTATCAAAATTGTGGGATTAAATGAATACTGTATTATGTGTTAGATAAAAAATATTTTATTGTCAATTAATTAATTAATTGTAATTTTATTGAACCTTCGTCTTTGTGTCTAGAATTATCGATTGTACTAATTGTCAATAAAATAGTGAATATAAGTCGATTTCCAACAAAAAATTAAATATCAACATGACATACAAATATCAAAATCTCACGAACTTTTTCTATAGTGTAGGCTTATAAAATCTAACGAAATAATAATACGTAATACTCAGATAATTGTTAGCTACAGAATAATGACATAGAATTATTTTCTGGTGTACATTTGGTGGTAATATTCTATAGTGTAATATGCACAAAATTAAATAATATGCACCTAAACAATTAACAGTTATATTGAATTTTAGTGTTTTAAATGAGATTATTTTTGATTGTGACTCCAATATGTAGATTTTTGATTATCAGTCATGCATTTATGATTTTGTCATAGGAGAATAATGTTCATGAGTAGCAAACAAAAAATACGACGGTGAATAAAAAAATCATTTCATGTTCTGACACGGGCTTTTATATAATATAATGGAAACGTCAGTTATCGAATGACTTTTGTAGAGAACTTTTATTTCATACTATTTGCATATATATTTCTTTTTGTTTAATTTTTTTTTCAGACATTCAATTGGTTTTTGCCTATCTAAATCTATATATTTATAATATGACATAGATAATACATTTTAAATATTATATGAAATAAAATAATATCTTTTCACATAATTGATTTTAACAAATAAGTAAAGTAATTTCTTTATTTTTGATTTAATAATTAATTTTTTTTTAAATTATGTAGTAATAATATGTTTATGAGATGATATTTTATATAAAGGTTTTGAGATGATCTCGAAAATATTGTCTTATATAAGTTTGGTAATAGATGAATAAATGTATCAACTCTAAAATTAACCTAAATACCATAATTTTTATTTTGAATAGCATATTCTATTATGTAATATATATTATATATAATTTTTTCCTATATATTTCCATTCAACACATGGCCACAGTAAATGTGGACGTTGCATACCATAAGACAATCAGTTTTAGATGGCTAAACATGTTTTGCATTTATTCAATTGAATTAAAAATAACTTGAGCATTGAATGAATAGCTTATAAGAGATCCAGAAAAAAAGCTCTTATTATATTAATATAATAAATGCAGGTCTACATTATTTTGTCTATTTTTTTTTAATTGTGTAAAAAATGGAATTTAAGGTAAATATTTATCATTAATGTTATTAATTTTTGTTATATAAAATATAATAAATAAAGTTAGAAATTCTCGAGTTACTAACATTTTTAGGTAAGCCTTAAAACATAATTATATCAATATTTTTATTCGTGTTGTGATATTTAATATTTGTAAACTATAAATATTATATTTGAAATTTTAGGTTATACATACAAGTAGGTTATAGGTATCAAAAATTATTTCCAACTGGTTTTAATATCATATTTGAATGAAATTTGCTTGTACTCAGAATTGTGAGTTCATTATTATAATATAGGTATTAAAATATTTTCAATCTATAAATTAAATGTCGTAAAAATGTTCTGTATAGTAAGTACATTATAATTTATAGAACCTTATTGTTTCAGTACCTAGTCATTTTAATTAATTTAAAAACCTTTATTAATTCTCAATATTTTGTTTTATACCTACTTAGTTATAATTTGAATTTTATACAAATTTTGGTATGGTATGAGTTGAATATCAGTTGAGCTGAGTGACGTAGTGATAGGTGATGACACAAGATTATTAAAGTAATTTCATAATTATCGTACATTTTCCTTAAAAAGGTATCGCTATTGTACATATTCTATCAATAAATATTGGATATTTTCAGTAATTATTTTAATAATTTTAGTAATAGATATTACAGTAATGGGAGTTGTACTAATAACTTTTAAAGCAAAATTCGTTTAAATCGCCTTTAAAAATAATGAATCCAGAAAATAATTATTTTTTACCGAAATGTCTGTCAAACCATGAGACGTAAACATATTAATATTATTTAGTTTTATTCTTTTTAAATCTATATTCTTAGCGCTAAAAAGTACTCAAATTTATTTGTTAATACATTTTTTTTCATGATATGATATCATATTATAATATTATGGTTTTGTAAGTTGTTTACTTTTAAGTTATTATTAAATAATTCAAAGTGTAAAACTCGTAAGATCTAAAAAAATGTAAGTTTGTTTTTATTTTTCGCCTTTCATACAATGTGAAAGAATAAATAGAAGAATTGGTAACATGGTTTATAGTGTGGACGATCCTCTTTTCACCAAGTATGGACACCACAAGCACTCTAAATTGGATGTTGGGGTCCAGGTGTTTTATATGACTCTAGAAAATGTTAGGTTATGGTAGTAACTTTCTGCTAAACATCATAGGTACTGGTATAACCAATTACCGTATAACATAATGGACTTGTTTGTACTGAGACATTAATAGCAGAATACTGAATAATACAAACATTATTCTTAAAACAAAATGGTTTTGACTTTTTAATTTTAAACTGTTTGTTGTATAAATGAAATATTCAAATTACTACGTGGAAAACTTGTCGATACAATATGGAAACTGCTGAACGTTCCAAGTTTTTAAATGAAAACGCTAACGACTTTTATTCTAACAAAGGTAATTTAATTTATTTATTTATTTATTTTTTGTAAATATTCAGAGTTCATAAATATTTTCACGTTTTAATAATATTTTATTACTTCTTCATCAATATTACTAATTAATGAAGACAAATTCATGTCGTGGTCCGAGAGATATTTATATACGTATGCCAATGCCAATAAACGTAATAATTATCATAGACGCTGTAATATTTAAACACTAAACAGAAATAATTGAAGATGAAGTAAAACAGAGATACATCAATTTAATTTAATTAACAGTTATAACTTCTTAATTACTTTTTGTTTGTATAATAATATACATTGATAGTAATATGTAAACCTCATATTTATTTAAGCTTAAAAGTTAGAAGTGTCAATTTTAAATGCTTGGTATAAATGTAGTGGGTAAATAGTGGATTAATGAAGTCCATGTTATTATATAAGCATATCCGTGAACCAAACATAAATATTGTGTAGTATGTTAATAAAATAAAATAAAATATAAATAATGTTTTAATCGATCAGTTTTGTCACTTTTAGATAAAAAGCAGATAAAATAGCATAAATAAGATACGACCAACAAGTAAAAGTATCTTGAAAGAAATGTCCAATGGGAATAATTGTTAAGGTTAAAGTGTTCATGAGAAAAGTTATCATGGAATAAAGATATACAAAATTACTTAAATAATTTAAATTAATCATTTTTCTTTAGTAATTGAAGGAATGAGTGGATAACGGTGTTGAGTGAAATTTTTTGATAAATGGTTATTACTTATTAGTATATGGGTTGAAGTGTTAGGATATGGTACACATTTTAGCAAAATTATATAACAGTTGAACTATAATGATTTTTGGAAATTTACAGTTGATGAAGGTAGTATTAAAATATATTATCAATCTGAAACATGAATAATGTCTATTGACCCACTTTATGGAGTGAAATTGCATTATTATTCCGGATATTTTGTGTTCTTGATACTTAATACCTTTATGCACTTAAAACAATTTAATATTGTCTTTAAGATGCTGTAAAAATATATTAAAATCTCATATCTAGTTTAGTATTGGTAAGTAGTTAATACTAAGGTTGTTTAATAGAAACTCGTGATTGGTATACAATAGCGGTTAGATTTCCGTTCACGTTTTTAAGCTATATCATCATTATAAATTACTATGTAAATAATAAAACTTTATGTAGGTACTGTATATTTTTTGTTTGTTTACGTTATATTTTATATATATATATATATGCTCTGTTATGATAATTGAAGTTATTTAGTTTTTAGTTTAAAAAACGTCGTTCATGCTAAATTAATATTAAAAAAAGTTGTCAATAATAATTTGGTTGATCAATATTATAATCGTGTAAATCACGTATGTACAAGAAGAAGTCAAAATATTATAGATAAATAATTGCATTTCAATAAGTTTGAATTTATTCAGTTTGATTTATGCATTATTTGTTAGTATAAATTTCAAACAAGTGTTTAAGGATGATATTTGCTTAACAGTAATGTACTTCACTAAAATTTTTATTGTTTTTTCGGTTATAAATTGTCTAACACAAACGTACGTATAATAACGTACGTACGTTGTATGGTGCTTTTTTATGGATGAGAATAATAATTGTAAAACTTCTAGTCAGTTTACTACAAAAGACGTAAAAAACAGTAAATTTTCATTTTCTGAATAACGCGAATATTACAGTTTGCAAACACTTTTTAAAGAAAAAAAGTGGGATATTATTCAACGAGGTATATAAATTTAGGTAAATTCTATCAATATGCTTTATTAAGTTAGAAAAACTGCTAAATGTAATAACTTATCTACGTTCTTTAATAGGGTAGAGTTTTACATTTGTAACTGTATTAATTCTACTTAAATAAGGATACTTACATATCGTATATATATATAAATATATATATATATATATATATATAGAGAGAGAGAGAGTCCTAGATATCTTAAATAAGTAATTATATTTACAATTTATAAACTTTAGTTTGTGTGCTGTGTTATAGTTTATTTAAAAAAAAGTAATTTACAATAGTTTGGAAATGTAATATTCTTGAAAAATCTTCTTATCATTGCTTAGAATACTAACTTTGAATACTTATTTAAAATTGAATATGATGACTGACCTACCGAAATTAATAAGAATATTATACAGGTATTCGTTAAGTTTAAACTTTTTAAAGTTATTTGGTTTTATGCTTTTGTGCAAGTATAACTTTAAATAAATAATTGGTATTAAATTTCGATAAAATATTACAAAATTATGTAATTATTATGTATAGGCCGGAGGATCTATAATGAAATTAAAATTTAAAAATTTTAAACCTAAATTTTTCAGAGATTTTTGGTTTTATTATTAAATCATGTTTAAATAAAACCAATTATATTTCAGGAGAAGGGATGATAAAATGTAATATTTTATTATGTTATTATAATTAAAAAATTTCATTGTTATAACAAAGCATATATAATGAACATTTATTTGCTTTTTAGGCATTCTTTTTAACATAATATTAAATCTCATTTAAAGGACATTAATTTGCTTTTTTTCACGCGATTGGCAACAAAATGAATTAAAAATAATACTGGTTAAAAAAAAACGAATATAACCTACTTTAATAAGATTTTATGTATTGCTTAAGTATACGAGCAAAATGAATGGAATCTATTAATATTATAAGGCTTAACCTTTGTACAAAAAGTAAATTAGACAACTTGTGACCGTACCAAACTTTTGAAGGGTTGGCTGGATATCAGAAACCCATGGCAGGTCATGGGCACACCGTCTGTTCAAGTCAATGGCAAACGGAACCATACGGATTTGATATAACTTACATACTAAGGGAAATAGGTATTAATATAAGAGAATAAAATTAAATAAAAAGAGAAATATATTGAAATGGTTTAAAGGTTTTTATTATAAACATTACATTTTGAAGAGATAGAATACATGTGGTTTTTTGGTAACGGTATTGGCAGGTCAGATTACAATCATATTAAATAGGGACTTATTATTACAATATATTATTTTAGAGACGTTTTAAAATACATAGGTATGTAAGGAAATAAGAAAATAAAGATAGAGAGTTGTTTGGAATAAAATTAACTAAAATTATTTTGTTTGTAGTTCGACACAAGGGAGTCCGACTGCCATCGCTTAGCGCTCATGGTTCAGCCGGAACTCTCCTAGACAAACCGTATATTATGTATAATAGTGTGCTTATTAAAATATTAAATAATCATAATTGTATTGAAAAGAACCGAGCCGAACTTGGATTCTGCCATTATCGGTAATCGACGAGGCGATATCAGTTTAGAATTATGTCTAAATTAATATAAAAGAAAACCATGAGTGCGCTTGAAGGCGTTTGTCTGGAATAAGATATTATTTAAGCGTTGATTTCATGGGAAAATGTCGAGAACAAAATGGAGGATGGGAATGATAACTGCGGACGCAAATTTGTTATACTTGATGTTACGTGTGAAATGAATTTTTAAATATGGGACAAAATATAAACTAATGTAAAAAAAAAAAAAGGATCAAGATACATTACCGCACTACCATTCAAATACCGACTATCGTCATCCACGGTCCACCGACCGGGATTAGAAAAAAAATTAGTTCCACATAGCACATGATCTAAAAATGACAACCAAGACCATTAAAACGTAAGACGAAAAATGAATATGAATGATTATTATTACCTATCTAAACTTTAAGTTCTAACAGGATTTTGGGAACAAAATTAATACGGTTTTAGTTTTTTCGGATTACCTAAAATCTAAACTAGAATTCAAATTCAATGTGACTGCATCATTGATCTTCATATTATTTGAATTGTGTATACTAATTTTTTAATTTTTCTTATTGTAGGTTAATATAATTTTCCTTAAAAAGACGAAAACTTCATTCCTGATTTTAGAGTCTTCTTTTAGTTGCATATTTAAAATTAGATTAATTGGTATTGTACCTAACATACATTAATTTTTGGTGCCCACTTACATAAACAATTCCAGCATAAAAAATGTTAATACAAAAAAGATAATTTTTTGGTAATTTTCACTCTACTGGGTCCTTCATAAGAGTCAATTAAAAACAAATCAACTAAAAAAAGTTTTTAATAAATAATTTTTAATAAGCTAATTAAAAGCCTTTCGATCACGCTTAATTATCAACTTTCTAAAAATGTTGCTAAATTTTCATATATATTTATAAATCTAAAGAAAACGTGTATACCAATGTCTCAAATCAAAAAAATCGTGGAACGTTTAAAATAATTAGAAAAGCATTTTTAAAAATTTTAAATTAAATTTCAAATATATATATTATTATTTTATACTAATGGTCTTACAATATTCATGTTGTATTTAGTTTCAAACGTATGTCATTAAAACGGTAATCAAATTTTACAAAAGTGCATATTATTGCATAAAAATATATGTAGGTACCTATATAGATATGCATAATGAATAATTTGACAAAATCACTCAATGTTCCCAAGTAAAAAAAAAAAAAAACATAAAGATAAAACCCGATCTATATATTTGTTTTTTGTCTGCAGTTCAAGCACGTGTATGGTAGTTTTAGAAGTTCAACCCAACCGATTTTTTTTTCGTGTACGTGATCGGTCCTGTGTGTATAGCTTTCCATCGGGACGAGAGGACACAAACTCCAAAAAGGTGTATTTATAACAGAGTGACCACACCCTCTCTGTATTATTAGATGAAAGCATATATAGGTATATAATATATATATATATATATATATGTTTATGTTAATTTGTGTATTTATTAAAATTTGTAGGCATAATTCAAAATAATTTCGATTCGAGTAGGGATTTACGAGGGACACCTTATTTTTGGTTACGTGTCGCCGATACGTTATAAATATCACGTACGTTTTATGTGCACTCGTTCATATACATACAAATAACCTCTTTTCATTATTTGTATGTATTGCAATATTTGATAAATGCTTAGTCTTATCTCTATGTCGTTCTATAAATACGATTCATTTACGACCATATTGTTTTGGTTACAACCCGTCCAGTCCATCAGAGTTCCAGGCGATCGTTACGTTTTAAAATTCGAATGAGTTTCAAAAATCGCGTGATAGTGCTAGTGTGTGATAAACGAAATTTTTTTTTTCAGTTAATTTTAATCAGAAATTATCGTTCTATTATTATGAAACGTCGATAAACACACAGTCAACTATTATATATTATATGCATTTATTGATGTTTGGTAATTTTTCCTGATGATACTAATACCGAATTTATTTTTTAAATCTGGTCAAATATGTGATGTCACCGATAGTGCAGATACGGCGTATACCACGATTAATTTGATTGATTACTAATTAATGAAATACATCAGAATGTTTTAATGTTTTGCGGGGCTCATTAAAACCAAATTTTCCGATAATATTGGAAGTGTAAACATATCCATCTATTTTATACGTTACGTTAAGTGCCAATAAAAAGTTTCCTTTAAACATTCAGGTATACATTTATTAACATTAAAACTTTCTATCTATTCACGTTTTTCAAAATCATTTTATTTTCATTTTTAGGTTCCTAAACATACGTTTAGACACATTAGTTTATTCCCGTAATGTCCGTATCTATCCGTAGTTACTTGTACATTTAGTATATAGTTACAAGGAACATTGTTGATTTGGTTATAAGAAGATAGTTAGGTATTACAAATTTTTTTATAATATTTTTAGTTTACTGTGTGGACTTCCAAATTTTTTTTTTATTGTAAATAATTAATTATTATGATATATTTTTACCAATAATTCATACAACTTGAACGACTAAAATTTACAAAATATCAGTATAAATGTTATTTTTAATAAAAAAAAATACGTGAAAAACTGATATTAACGATCATACCTTAAAAACACTCATATAGAAAAATTTCAAAAACACGTGACGGAATTTTTTAACATTAAACCCACGGTAAAGACATTGAAATATTACGATTGAATATATACTTCTACATAAATAAACATTTTACTCAATAATACTAGTTACCTACAATAAAGTTAACAGCTCCCACTCAATATTAAAAAAAAAAAACCATTTTTTACATATACATTTTATCAATATTGTTAAAGTTCTTTCTGAAAGGAATTAGTTCCGTTTCCCATTTTTTAAATAAAAAAGTTTATTTGTTCCAAACGGATTTAAAAAAGAATTTATGTTTCACATTGTTCCTTAAAAATAAAACCTGTCCGTCTCTTTCTCTTTAATATTAAAAACGAATATGTGTATGACGTAAATATCACCATGGTTAACCTCAGTTCATAAACAATTTTACAATATCAATAAATAATGTGATTGACATTATTTATACTAAAATCATATCTTCTAGAAATCGAAGGTCAACCTACACCTCAATACTAATTTGTTGGGAAACGTATAAATTCTTTCATTACACAATATTGGAAAATAGATTAATTTATTACATATAATCAGTGTACCTACACAAATTTGATTAAACAAAAATAGTACTTAATTTAATTTAATTAAACTTAATTAATATTATAAACTGACTGTTTCGTAGTATTTGTAAAATTTATCTTCCGTGTATACAATATAGAAACATTTCGAGAATTCAATGGAAATATATGGAAATATTATTGGGTATTATTAAACCTTAGTTTGTTTAACAATTTCGCATTTCAGAAACATCAGCGTGGTAACTGTATGAATGCATATAATTTCCCTCATCATAAAAAATATTTTAAATTATTGTTGAATTTTTTATTTAAACAACGTCAAGGAAGAGGGTTTTAAACACTATAATTTATTATTTTTTTTTGTACAAACATTGTCGTTACTTAAATTCTCATTTTCACGTGTTACGTCCTATAGTTATAGGTAACTCTTATCACTTTGAGTGGATTTAATTTATGATGTTTAGCCACCAGAGCACGTCGCGGTCAAACTTTCTTGACGAGACGATGACTTGGACGTAATGGCCTCCATAGCTTATTGTCATATTGATGGTTACGCAAAATAAGGGCAGAGAAACGTGGTAAATTGCCAAAATTTACTGGAATGTGAATGTTGCATAGTTGGCGACACTCGATAGACGATAACAATTTATGGTCGATATCACATTATAAATTGTGGTTTAAAAATGATTAATTTTAAAATAGATAATTTAACAATGATTATTGATGAATGATAAACCAATTCTAAACGTTGACGAGCTCGAAAGTTCACGGAGATGGCACAAAAAATACCCTATGAAATGTATAATAAAAATATTTCTGGAATATAAAATAATGTACAATGAACTTACATATATTTACTGATTTAGAGTTACATAATACACCACTAACTTGTACAACTATATATTCAACTAATTAAATGACGACGACTACTGAATAGTTAATATTTTTAAATAATAAATTATCACAATCAATATATTTAGATTTTAGATAACTTTACATAAAATTCAAGAACACATTAAGGTTAAAATTATTAGGTAAAAATGTCAAATAAATTACATATTATTATTTGTATGTAAAATAAATTATTTTATGATTTTATTTGTGGCATGTCAAAGGAGCTTTGGATTTAGAATTAAATATTTTTGGCTAGTATTTTATAATGATTAATGTGCGTTATAGATTTTTATTTATTTATTGATTAAACCCATTCGTATTTTACAAAGCAAACGAAAATCTTAAAACGTATTATTATAATTATTATTCATTTTAATCATCAATTCGTTGTATTGAAAACATAAAATCCAAGCGAAGGATGTTTTAATTAAATTTCAACGGTCCAAAAACACTTTGAAAATCGTAAATTAATTTGTATTTTATACAGGCGTTTGAAGTTCTTTGTATGAGATAAAGTATAAATGAGCATCGCTGTGAATAGAGTTTACAATAATTTTGCGATTTCATATTTAAAGTAACACGTTGTCGTTGACAATTATTAATATACAAGATCTGACGAAGTTCTCGTCATAGACTCTTAAAAACAATTATAATATTGTGCTTGCGTGGAAGTATTTTTTATTATTTCAAATTACATAAATGTTATTATTATTGTCATATAATTGTTGAAAATGGTAAAAACCAACAATAAATTTCAATGTCAAAAACATGCATAACAATATATCGTAAAAAAAAATCAATCCAATATTACTAGAAAACCCTCTCTCTATATAAATAAACTAAGTACTTTTTAAAGTAAATAAAATTTTAAAATGGTTAATTTAAAACGACGATTCTTCATAAACATATAGATAACCCCTTTGATTTATTCAAGATTGTATATTATTGAGGAATTGTGTAAATCACTAAAAAATAACAATTAGGTAATAAAATAAAAATAATTATATATAGACTTTTTCATTGTTTTCTAATACAAAATACCTTCATAAAAAAATAACAAAACTGAATTTTAATCTTTATTTATTTGGAAAATATATAATTAGGACATATCTCGTGGAATACCCTTGAATAATAATTTGTGACCGTTGGATTACTCAACCAGAGCAAATATGTAAAACCGTTTATTGTATTCGTACAATATAATAAATTCACTGAATTTACGTTCAAAAAAGACCACATAGTTTTTATTGGTATCTATGTACATATAAACAACATTACAAAAATATATATATTATAAATTAAATTAAGTACATTTTCTTCGATAAGTTACCTTTAATATAATATTAGGTTTGAGTGGAAAAAAAACATAAAATATTATTGGTTTTCTAATTTTATATACATTTTTTTTATTAATTTTAACTATGGAAAAAATGTTCGATTTTTCCAATTTGTTTCTTATGGAATATATATTAAAATATATATATATATATATATATATATATAATGATTAAAAATTAAAATAATATTTTGAATAATCTACATCTTAAATTTAATTACTGCATACATTATAAAGTTTAGAACTAAAGTATACAGTTATAGTATATGCTTTGATAAGAAGATAAAACTTTATTTCTCAAAAAATGTATTTTATTTTTTGTACCTACCTAAATACGTATTTGAATAATGATGTTATCATCCTCAACATACAGTAACAACAATTTTTACGTTTTTACTATTTTAGTATTTAATGAATAGTTGTTGTGTAGATACTGATGAAGATAACATTGTTATCAAAATGCGTATTTTCAAAATTCAAAATAATATTTTTGTGACATTGGGTTTTAAATTTGTAGACATCCACAAGTACTTTAAATTTTAAAAATAGATATAATACACATGATATAAGCTTTAACTATTTAGCTGCTTTCGAAATTTAAAAATATCATACATTAGTGAAGTATCTGACAGATTAATTAATTAGTTATTAGTCTCACATAGTTAATTCACTAAAGTATATTAATAATAATATTATAATTAACAATAATGTTTTTCAATACTTAATTTGTACGTCCTTCTTAGAAGATGACTAGTGGACATTTTTAAATGTAAATATCTGAAACTTTTGCTTTTAATTTTTATATTCTTACAGTATTCGCTATCGTGATGTATTATTAACATTTGAGTTATTAGTTATTAGTAATGTCATATTTTTCTATATGTACTTTCAATATAATTTGTATATATACTAATAGGAGAATAAAATGCATAATTATATTGAATGAGATACACAGATGTAAAAGGTATTATCTAACGAAAATTCATAAATGTATTAATTTTGTTCGAGTTAGATAAATCCATTACCAAGACTGTTGTTAGTATGCATGAACATAAAAAGGGGCTCTTCTGACTTAAGTGCTTTCAATGAAAATACTATATTATACTAATAAAATAATACTATACTTAATAATCTAACGTTGTAATAATATTTTTTTATATATTCTATATAATTACTTTATTAATATAAACATAATAACTATTACAAGTTATTAACTACTCTAAGATTTAACTTATTCACTAACTAAAAAATTTGTAACTGTTATAAAAAAAAATAAATAAATAAATAAACAAACATTCTAATATGTTGAACTTACTCTTAAATTTGTTATAAATTTTTTTTCATTGGGAGAAAAAAATGTATGAACGTATTGTATTATAACGTATGAACGTTCAAACTTAAAAACAATCTCCTGGAAAATTTTAAAAGCACGAGATGGGACGTTTTCATACAAAGCCCGCAATATTATACAATATTATTTTATAAGTAGAATCTATTTAACAAAAAGTAACGTCGCTAGTTCTCTTATATTTTTATGCTTTTCTACGATGTAGAGTGCGACGACGACAGTGTAAAAACGTGTCGTAATTTTTGTATACACAATAAAATACATCCTTTATATGGTTGATTTAATGCGTTTTTCTCTTATAAAAGTTTATCTATCGTAATACATTTGATCAAAGCCATATCATCCGCAGCCATTATCGCGTACACGTTCACGAACGTAATGACAAAATGATTTAGCTTTATCGGGTCAACGGTTGCAGTGTCCGGACGGACAATGCGAGCTTCAGCCATCCGAGACTAAAATTAAAGGTCCTGTGACTATTGTTTGCGGTGGCGATTGCTGAGATGAGAGTAGATATATACGTGGTATATGCTGTGCATTATGCAGCGAACAAATGGCAATTTAGTGATAACATTTGACGGGAGATTTACTCCTAAGCTAAGCCACCAATTGATCGATACCAAAAATGCCCGAATGCATCCTGCTGCACTAACCTACAAATTTTAATTAAAATTTAATAATTTTAAACCACTAAAAGATAAATATTTTTAAGTACATTAAAATACCAATTCATAAAAACGAATCGTCACTTAGATAGATACTCGTAAATTATATAGTTAAACGTTAATTAGTCTTTATGTATTTTTTTTTCAATTTTGTCTTTGTCAATATTTATTTAGCAATGTTAATGTCTAATAACTGGATCTAGTAGTCCTTTTTTCTTTTCAATAGAATTTAAAATGATATAACCAAATTTCATAAAATAGAGAAAATATAATGGAGAAGCACTCCGTTTGTTAATATACGAAATTAATGATAAACAGAGCTCGGTATGACATATACATGTCATGACGAGAAATAACCTCTGAAAATACTACATTCAGATGGAATTCTTTTTATAAAATAAAAATATCTATTTACAACAAAACTTCTGCTCGACTCCTTCGGCCTAAAATTATACCTATTCTTACTGGAAGAAAACGAAATAAATATTATTACAAATAAATAGATGCGATCATAATGAAAAACACGAATCAAAAATACAAAACAATAGTCGATTCCAACTCTTTTTATATATTGAGGTAAAATATATTATTATAGTATTGTGATCTCAATTTCTGTTTGGATAAGTTATTGATTATTGATAAATCTATATTTAAAATCCTTTCGTGGATTCGTGATTTCAAAATTCGTGTTCTAAATTATAGCCAATGCCTAAATGTATATGCAAAATACGCTAGCTACATAATATTATGTACACGTTTTATAATATTGTACTTACAAATATTAATTAAGTTTAAAATATAAACAGAATTTTATAATTGATATACTTGTATAAAAAATAAATTTAAATATAAAATTGAGTACATTTAGTGACAGACGCTAAAAAGTATTTAATTATTAATTGTATTTAAAATCCAAATGCTTCAGAACATCGATTCAAAATTAATTGAAAACAAAATTAATTAAAACTTGATGCCTTTTCATTTAAACACCAACTCCAATTAGTAATACAGTAATTATAAATATAAACTTATTCACATATATATGCTTATTCATAGGAGTAAGCTGCCCGGAGTTGAGACAGAAAATTGTTCCTTCTGTATATTTTGTTGTGGAAAGAAAGGTGTCGATTTACGTAGCCCACTGCCTCTTCTGACTTAAAATTTAATTTTTATTTTCACATTTTAAATAATGATTATCGATCAATACGAATTGTAAGTCTCTGCCTATCATTATTGTATCATGATTTTTGTCTATCAAAATTGTAAGTATAAATGTATGGTAACGCTATTCTTGTGTATACCAGTGTCTAAATCCTAGTTCATACAGTCAATAAAAATTTAGAATTCATCCTTAAATATTAAATCGATTAATTAACTCTGTTTTAAATAAATTGATAAAAATTATAAAAACTTCTGTATATTTATTTTTTATTAGATAAATATTTACGTTATATATAATTACGTCAAAAAAAATTTAAAAAAAAATGATGTTTGAAAAACGTCAAATAGTTGTTCATACCAAATAAGTTTAAATCTCGAAGTAATATACAACTCGTATTGTATGCCGTTCCTGTTATGTCTGAGATTTGGATCTTGTTTTACTAGTGTTAAATTTTTAAAATTCGTAGTATTTTTCGATTAAATTATTATAGAATCGATCATAGACAATAATATACAAAATAATTATGTAATTGTTATACACATTAGAATTTATATTGTTCATTGACGAAAAAAATATTTTGAAAAAAATACGCGAAAAAAATATAAATATTCAAAACGATTAACTCGAAAACTCGGGTTTATGTTCTGATGACATATTATACGTATGTACCAGAAAAAACGCACTAAAATGTTATAAAAAAAAAAAAATAAATAAATAATTAAAAAATGATCAATAATTAATTGTAATGGGTGCCTATATTTTTATGTCGTCATCTATTAATTTTTAATGTACGTGTTTGTTATCGCGTACAATTAAATTCAACATTAATTATTATTCAGTTGTGGCCATAATAATACGAAGTAGGTACTTCTGCTCTTTGATTGCCGGAAAACATGAATAATTCAAAAAATGCCCTGGATCTGCACATTTAATATTTGCATGATTGTTCATGCAATATTATTTTACTGCGGACTTGCGATAATAATTATGAATTCGATTTATTCGTGAAAGATGTTTTTTGAACTTTATAATTTTCAATTTATAATTATTATTAGCTAATATTAATATATATATACCTATTAGCTATATCTAATTCGGTTTTCAATATTATAACATTTGAAAATGTTTATAAATATTTATTGAGTTTTTCGAATTATGATGATATGGAGACATGTAGTTGTACGACAGATAATCATTGTCAGTTTCTTCATATTCTCGTGAATGAAATATTTTTGAATATAAAGTGTGAATAATCACTTGGTACAATTAACAACCCTGTCGTCGTTGACTACAGGAAAACTGTTTATTTTTGTTTTTAACCGCAAAATCAATGAATGAAATACTACAATTTTAAATAATATTGTATGTACCTAGAAACCGTTATCAGATTTATCGATGACGAGGTATATAAATACCTACAGAAGAGTTTCTTATGAGAATTTATCAAAATACAAATTTATATTTTTTTTTCATGCCTTATCTAACAAAAAGATATTTTCACTTTAATTTAAATATTTATTTTTTTAGGTTATTTATTTCGCATGGAATTGAACTGAAACTTTAACAACTAATTAAAATATTAAATATTAAGGCTCACCGACAACATAGCGTAACAAAAACAGCGAATACAAAAATAGCGACGTCAAAATAGCGAATGACAAAAACAGCGAATGACCAAAACGGCGAATAAACATTTCGTGATAGAATCTTTTTACTCTGAGGTCGTGTTACGTAAATAGATTATTGGAAATACAAAATAAATATGTGTATATCTATATCTCATACAACGTGTAAGCGTCAAAAAAGCAATAATTATTACTTTATTACTTGTGTGTTGTGTAGATATGTGTGTAGATATCGATAATACAATGACAATGATTAATTGACATAAATCATAAAATCATTATCGCACCGGGTGAGATCTAAATTGATTTTGTATTATTGTGTAAGTATTTAGTATCACGTGTAACTTCGATAGTGATTTTTCGTTCGTTTAGTTTTTCACGTGTTAAATAAAATGTCTTGTGTAAAAATTGAATATTTTAATTCTCGAAAGAATAAACTATTAGTGAAATATGATGGAATCTAATATTTATCGAAAAGATGGAAGTAACGATGAAACAACTTATTGGAGGTGTGCTGAAAACATTAAGTGTTTAACATTAATATAACCTATATTTATCTAAATAGGTACATGCATTTTTTATTTATTTTTTTTTTTTTGATATAACATAATAATTAAAAAAATTGTAATACTCTGATAAAAATAAAATAAAATCTATATTATACTTGTATGTATTGTTATTTTTTATAATGTATATTTTATTTTATAAAAATTGTTTATTCGCTGTTTTGGTCATTCGCTGTTTTTACCATTCGCTATTTTTGTCATTCGCTGTTTTGACGTCGTTATTTTTGTATTCGTTTTTTTTGTTACGCTATTTTGTCGTGATACCGTTCGGAGAATGTTAAAAATCCCGCGAAACGTCTCTACAAAAAATGGAAATGCGGACCGAGTGAATTTACTTTTTTAAATGGCCGCCGGGAGAGGTAATCGCATGGACGAGTTGATTTAAAACATTAACTACGCCTAATTAAGTGAAATTACCTCAACGTCCTTTGATCGTTTCAAAATGATGAAAATATCTGTATAGATAGATATAGCCATAGGTATAGATCGTTCCTAAAGTGACTCTTGGGATGAGGTTTTTGAACAGGTAAAATATGAACTGAAAAAATTAGAATATGGTTATGTGCAAATAATCTATTTCCTAATTTACGAAAAACTTATATTAGGTATACCACATTATTAGCATGACGAAATAACATGGTATGCCAGCAACATGAACGAATTTGAGAACGGTACGAGTTGTCATGGAATAAAATCTAATTTATCAATTATGCCAGGAAATTCTGACGTCACTTGGTCTTATCTGCAGTCTTTTCAATATAGTAATATATAAATAAGTTCAATGTTTGTAGAGTTGAACCACGAACTAAGATAGTATGGACTAGAAACGACGGATTAATACGTGCAGACAAATTATTACGGTAAATATCAAGGTGGGGGAATCTATGCGATTAAAACGCCGCCTAGTTTATAGTTTTAACAACATATTCATATGCAGACTACATGCTACGTATGTGTGGTATGGCATATATTCCCTAGGATCGCATGATAGATTATCGCTTAGATTCCCCACTTACTAATTTCACCGTAACAAAATGTAATCGCACCACTACCACCCGCCTTCTTTGTCGTTTTCAGTCCATACTATCTTAGTTCGTGGTTGAACATCATTAATCAAAATAAATAGTAGATAACAATAATAATTATGATAAGTGGACCGAGTGACGTAGTAGATACCATGCGCAGAACTCAGTTGCTGGCATACCATGTTATTTTTCATGATTATTAGTAAATTCTAATCATCCAAATTTAGCAAGTTTTTAAATACAAGATAATAAATGTTTAAATCACAACTCATGTAACTGTTAAACTTCCATAGAAATTGTTTAATAGATAAATCAATGTTATTATGTTATTTGTATTTAAAATAACTTTCTTTATATATATTATACTATAACACATTTTTATATAATTTATTTTATTTTAATTTGTTAAATTCCTAAGCCCTGAACTTATTCAGTGGGGCTTATTATCTTCTTTGAAGAGTTAAATAAATAAATAAATCATTGATCCCAAATTACGTCTTGTGGCAGTTAGAGTTGTTATTAATAATGTTCAAGATTCTTAATGGTATTTACATAGTAAGATTAATAAAATTACAAACATTGAAATTCTAAAATGTACTTATATTATAATTTTAATTAAAAAAAATATAGATATAGAATGGAAAATGATAGCAAGGAAAAATATGCTGAATTCTTAAGTTGATTTCAATAATTTCGGAGAAAAATCATTATTTCCATTTAATAGTCTTGATAAGATTAGGTTTTACTACTGTTAACCAAGGATATCGGAATAATTATAAGGTGGAAATCGATATAATTAAAAGTCTAAGATAATATTATATTGGATTATGGTTTTGGTCATTTAATTATAAACATGATAGAAATTTAAAGGTTTATCCTATAAATACTACTATTATTCATATTTATAGTATTTAAGCACTTTTCCCTGTTTTATATTTCATCTTCTATATTTAGTTGCTTAAGTTAATTCTATTGTTATCGAAATAAATGCCTGTTTGGCGTAAATTGTATAAATAAAATAAATAAATAATAAATAAAAGTAATCCATGTAACTAATATCCATGTGTCGGTATATCGTAGTCCATGTATACTAATATTGCATATGAAGACATGAATCCAGAAACCAAAAACAGGGTGTAGGTTCAAAAATTATCTATGAAAAGATTTCGTGGAGAATTATATACAAACATTAGCATTTATATCATTCTTAGAAAATGAAAATTAGATAATACAATATTATATAATTTTCAGGAGAATGGATATATTTTATGGTAACTCTCTTATTAAATTCAAATTAGTAATTAATCAAAGGAAAATTGTTTTTTTTTTCTAAAGGATGTAAAGTATTAATAATAATAAATTCTAGTATAATATAACCTTTGACAGAATATAATTGATATGAAATTGAAAATAAATATTGACTTTCCAATAGACGTATTCAATTACTATCACTGTCATTTTTATTATCAGAAAGTTTCAATACGATATAAATAATATTATGTAAAACTTATTACAAAATAGTCATAAAATAATCGTACAACGTTAATTATTATACAATTATAATTGTACTATTTTATATAATTTTAATTGAATAGATAAAGCAGTTTATAACCGCATAAAATATTATTTTCATATGATTTTAATTTGAGTTAGCCTTGTTTTACCTTAATTTGTAGAAATAATATAGATTAGTTTTTTTTTAACTAAGATCTATTTTTTGGTTAATTGGTTTTTTTTTGTTCTATATCTTATACATTTATGAAATACTAATTACAAATCTAACTAGAAAGATTCTAACTATAAAGACTACTTTTCATTGTCAGCCAACAAATATACATAACTAATAACAATTATTATTTCTGACATGTGAATAGGAATGAAAATTTAAGTTACTATGGAAAGTAAATAATGATATGAATATATAAACATATAAGAAATAAATACTGAATAGATGATAAAAATTAATTATGCACTTTATTCTTTATGATAAGAGCAATACTGATATTTCTTAAATCCCAAGTTATTCATGCGTTCAACCCATTTTTGAGAAAGTTGAGTACTAGGCAAATCGAGATAATATAGTAAAATATGTTTCCGCAAGATTTTGATATAAAGACAAAATGTTATAAACTATAAAAATTAAACTAATTTAAACTAATATAAATACAATGTATAAATTGTACTAAATGTATTGAATCTAAAATTTTGAAAATTTATATTTATAATATGATGCGTATTATCAATTATAATATATTATTTGAATTTAAATTATTATTATTTCGGTTTTTAGCTTATAATTTATAATTGCAGTAATGAGTGAATTTCGTATTCAACTTCATAAATTTCATATACGATATTTTTAGAAACCCTGTCGTACGATATTTCAAACTTGAAAAAGTAAATTAGAAAATAATTTAAAAAATTTTTAATTTTTAATAATTAGTAGTTTGGCTATATTAAATTTTTACTAAGCTATGTATAAAGTTAAAATGAAAAAGTATAATTTGTCCGGACGGTACAGGTTGCAGGGTCAAAAATGGTTGCCAATGAAACGGATAATGAACTGCGAAAATAGGTCATGTCTTATGTTAAGTAGTGGAGAAAAATAAACTTTAAATTTTGGCGAGTTTCGAAAAGGAGAAAACATAAAGACTTGATCCTGTGTTGATACATCTCTATTTTTCAATTAGATGCTATTCATTCAATGCGATCGAGACTTTGCAATAGTCAAACAAAATATTAGAAGATAAGACAGATTGTTTACTCAAGAGCAACATATTGATCTTATAAAATTTTATACGAATAAAATGAACCCTGACGAGGTTCGTGACTTCAAATATTGGGCGAAATCGCATTACAAAATAACATGATTTTCTCATTGAAGTTACGAAAAGGTGATGAAAAATAAGACAAAGTGACCACCTTTCAAGTATCTCGTTTATATGAATTTGTGTTTGCCCACAAGAAGCCTGCACATGTCACAGGAAAAGATTATATTGTCGACGATCTGAAAAAAGAAACATTTTGTCTGGCAATGAATTAGAAAATCCCAATTGCTCCCAATGTATAACATAATCTTACGCTGTATATTTTAACAAAGTTTCTATAAAGCACAAAAAGCTTTAAGACGTTATAGTAAATTGGAGCGATACATACGCCCAGAGTTTAATTCCTATTATAATGCACTCAATACTTGGTCCCTTACCGATCAAGAACAATGTCCTGAAAAAGATTTTTGAAATTTTTTTTTATAAGAATAATAGAAAACTATATTTTCCTAATAATTATGCGCGAGTTTCATTTGTTCAGATTTGTCATTATTTTCATTAAAAAAGAAAGAAAAAAAAAAAAAAACGTTTTTGTTTTACAACTCCGTGTGATTTTTAGTGATAGAAACCAGTAATAAAATAAAATAAATACATCGTTGGTTTCGAGTCGTGTTGGAGAAACAAAACTGAATATAGGTAGCTAGTTAATTACATATTTTGTGAAATAGTTTCCACTACATGTGATTATAATCATCAAATTTGCAGTAGGCATTACTACCCGTACTCGGGAAGAAAAAAAAAGATGTTTTCGTACCTACTGAAATTTAATTTTAAAGCTTTATCCCCTCCTCCTTTTTTTTTTTTTTTCTATACATTATAAATGTTTAGTGTAAATGTGAATGTCTGACGAGAAAGCATTCAGAGAGTAAAATACAACCCGAGTAGTTTTTATTTACACAATATACCTATACCCATTCCATAATAAATGGCATGACATAGACCTGATTATGCATCGTTACGATTAAGCGTTCTGGACGAGGAAATTGCGAACATTTACAAACATAATATATCATATATATGATTAGAATTTATATATATATATATAGGTAGGTAGTTTTCTTGAGAGACATTTCGAAAATACTAATAACAAAGTCGTTATAGCCGATGTGTATGTTCGCTTAGTAATAATGCGTTCGATCGAACGACGACCGGCCCGTTATTTTCAGGCAAACTATTCAAAATGATTGAGGGGGGGGGCGGTAAGGGGCAAACGATCGGTATTCGACGCGGCGTGTTAAACGACGGACGAGAATTTCACGACCCACCGCTATCGTTAAACGCATATTATTATTATATAAATTTGGCCGTTTTTCTCGTCGATTACACACGCCCGTTTATAGGTTACGAGTATAGAAAAGTAGTATAGAAAAAAAAAAAAAAAAAAAAAAACGTTCATTGAAATACATATTAAATGTATGTACATATATGTTTTTTTTTTTACATATATGTAAAAAAAATTTAAAGTAAAATTTACAAAAATGGGTATGTATAATAGTTACAAAAAATGTTGCAAAATGTACCAAATTATTTTGTAGGCTTTACAAACTAAATGTCTATTTTTACAATACAAATGAATATGTATAACAAAAAATAAAGTTTTGATCATAAAATAGTTTGGTAAATATTACAATTTTTTTTATAAACAGTTAACTCTTGTTTAGTAATTCTGACAGACTTAAATGTTTACCTCTAACAAAATGACACACAGTTACCACTAGCAATGTCAGTTAACATAAAATACATTGTAACTTTTACAGAACGTTTTGTCGTCACAGAGGCAACCAAAAAATTTGGATGTCTGTATGATTATCCGACTGAAATTACCAAATATTTTTTTCCGTGTAATATTGCTTAACGTCTTGAATTCCGTTTATCGTGCAATCGGCGTTGTTAATAATATGAAATGGTCCACAGAAAGGAAAAATATTTCGACCTCCCTTAGGTTTTTACTTTTAATTAGCCATAGGTATATTATTCAGTTTGATTTATGTAGAATTATTTTCTTTGAATTCAGCTGTTTAAAAGAATAAGTAGGTCCAGAAATATGAATTGAAAATAGCACAGCGATTAGTACCTAGGAAAAAGTTCAATTAATGAAAATAAATACAATATCTTATTGCTCAAGGAACGATATGTTTAGCATGTTGAACAATACCTAGCATGATCGTTTTGTTTGGATACCAATACAGTTATTGGCTCCTCTAGAACATTATATCTCTGCATGGACTTTGAAACAACAATCAATATCGAGTATAAAATTGAACCACATCCATTTAAAAATATAATTATAAAAATATATTGTTCGATTTCCTTTAGAGTACAGCAAGTCTACAAGCTATAAATCAAAAGGAGCAAAAGGTACCAATTTAAATAACCGAGTGTCTATTAACATGTTAAAAATTTAATTTTATATGGAATGGTTTTTTTTTTTTTTTTTTTTAATAGATATGTATAATTGCAGTAAAAATTATAACATTTTTTTCTTTAGATAAATGTGGAAATACAAAGAGAGAACTGCATTATATGTATAGAAAATATTAAAATTACAAGAAAAAAAAAACAAATTCTGCTTCCCCGTTGTCTTCTCTTCTAATTATTTAAAGTATTACTAATACAAACTATTACTGCAGTTATTATTAGAATATAAAAATAATATTAAAATACATCGGAAACTTTCAATAATATTATATTTATATATTAATATTATATAAACTATGAAATATTTTCTATATATGATAAACCGTAAAACATCCCTAGAATTTAGAGACAGATTCAGGAATAAAATTCTTAAACCGAAGGCTTGTAAATGTGCAGAATAAAGTAAAATGTTGTTTACTTACCAAATAACAGTTGAACAAAATGCGCGTAAATATTTTGAAACGTTTGCTTATAAAATTTCTTACGATAAACAATCATTAAGAATAATTTTTATGAATTAAAATTAATATGATTTAAAATTTTCAAATATTTGTCTAGAAAATTTGTTATGATACATATTCATCAATAATAATTTAATCATTATAACGAATTTGAAAAATATTATCAACTAAATAAAAATAAAATAATAACATAATTATTTTCTTTATTATCTAAAAACAGCATAGCAAAAAATAATAATAATATAAAATAAAATAATATTTATAAAATTACAACATTTTAAATACCTATTTATTTAATAAAGCTTAGTGTCCTATTATAAAATCCTTAAACCCATACAAATTTTATAACATACAAATTAGCTCTAAAATCTCCATAAGATTTATGGAAAATTGTGTGTGAAATAAATGTTAATTTAATTTATCATGAATACACAATTTATATTAAGATTTGAAAGTTTATTGTGTTTAGAAGTACATTTAATAGAACATTAATTATTATAAATCATTTATAAGAACATTTTTTGGTATTGGAACATATTTAAGTAAAGTTAGTAACTTATCATCCTGTCAATGTGCTTGTAATTTACCAATAAGTATTGAAATAAAATATTATTTAACTTTGATACGTATTACAAATTTACACATATTATGTAATACATACTATGTTGAATTTTATTTCAAATAGGTTATTATTTTTAATTCCATATTTATTATTGTCATTGAGTATCGAAATGACAATTATTTTTTTAGTTTGGAATTTAATAAAAATTTAAATTGTAATGTAGTAATAAATTTAACGTAAATTATATAATATTTACTATATTTATGTTATATATTTTGTAAATACGAAATTAGAATTCATTATTTTAAAAACAATGGTAATTATGTCAATTATGATGATACACGGTTGAAAAATATCTTTAGATTAATTCCGATTAATGTGTTGTGACATTTAAGTCAAGTTAGATCATAGTACCAGTCTTGTAAAATACACATTTAAAATTGTATTTAAGAACAAACACAATAAATACATGGTATGTATTTAAATACAAATACTTTTGTACATATGTACGGCTTTAAATTTATTTTTAAAAGAGTGGTATTATTTTAATTACATTTTTTATAGGTCTTAAAATCTCTCTATCGCTCAACTATAAATTTTCGATTTTCAAAAATTTAAATTTTAGTTTTTAAAATTTTTTGAAAATTAATAATTATTTTATTCGACATTTCTCATATATTTACTATACCGTGTTACCCATAGTGTTATTTAATGTAATTTATTATAGTTATTATTAAATATTCTTTTATAATATAATCTATTATAATAATATGCGAACTTCGAATTTTCGGTTTTTCGTGGAAAAGAAAACTTTACGCTTTTTATTCAATTCCGCTGACCGTTTTCTATACCGGCGGCCATATGGTTATTTTCTTTTCCGTTTTCATCACTGTCGGGCTTTGGATTTACGATTTTTCCGTTTTTCGTTCGTCCATATTTCGACTTTTCCGAAGAAGCGAATTTTGGGTACACATCGTATAAACTCTATGTTCTCCCTATAGATATCATGGAAGTAAACCGTTAGGTTAGCCGTTTGGCCATCCGTTTCTTATCGCTTGAGCGTTTTTCGCACCGTGGTCTTATCACTCCAAAATCCCGAAATCGACGTTTTACGATGCCGTGGAGGTCGTATTCGGATTTCCCAGACGTTTTAACGCCCGAATGCACATTTTTTTGTTTAAGAATCGTTCCTGTACGATTGAGGCATTCGTTTCCAATATGTGTAGGTATCTATATTACTTAGAGTTATAATAATATAGAGATGGCATTTCATATAAAAACGTGTAGAGAATAATGCCATCGGCCCTTATCACACAAACACCGTATCCGATAAACTATACCGTTAGATGGCGCTGTAATCATGACCAAATTTAACGCAAAATATTTTCATATAGTAATGAACAAAAATTCACATTATTTTTTCTTAATTTAATTTTATAAGACATATTATGTCATGTAATATTTTATGATTTTAAACATAATATATTAGTTATATTTGAATGTCGAATATTATAAGTACTTAATATTATTATTTTCCTATTTAACTTTTAAAATACAAATATAACAACGATAAAAATGAAAAAGTTGTCGAACCATAATAATTTTTGTTCATGTTCCATTATTTTTTGTATTTAATTTAAATAGTATATGATTTGTACTTGTACATCATAATATTATGTACAAAGTTACATACACCCACAAGCTCTTTCAATCTTTGAACAATATAATAGATAGGTACGATACCAGCTAAAGTATCTAACAAAATAAATTATATTACGGAGGGGTAAATAAGTTAAAATTCTTACATGGAGATTTTGTCCTAGATTCTGTTTTTATATCACAAAATTACACGTACATAGTCCTTTTAATGGTAATTTATCCGGTCAATGAGTTACGAGGTTAGCGTATATATCCTATTCTACCATTTCCTTGTTGTGGTTACTTTTTAAAATTTAAATAATTGGTTTTTTTATTACTATATATAATTATATATACATAATACGGTATAATATAGTTGAGTTTTCAAAAAAAATCTCTTTTTTAGTTCAAGTGTTCCTCATTTAAAAAAATATATCTCTTTTTATTTAAGGTGGCTCTCTGTCCCATCAATTTTTAATCAAAACGCTCTAAGCTACTCACAAAAAATGTTAATTCTTCCAGTGGTTTGAATTTTACGCAAAATAAATAAAATGGAATTTTAATATAATTTTAGAGTTAAAACACCTATTATATAATTGAAAGAAAATAATGTTTAAGAGATAATCTCATAGGTGATTTTTCAATTAGTGTTTAAAAAAAGTTAAAAGTTAATGGTCAATGGGGGGAAAAAATAGTATTTTTCACCTTCGATAACGAGCTTAATATTTAGAAAATTTTAAAACTCCAACGAGATTATCTCTGAAATTATATCATATACAAATTGTATAATAGGTGTTATAACTTTAAAATCGATTTAAAAAGCATTTAATTTGTTTTGTGTAAACGTATTATTAAACAGATATTGTGATTACATATCAATAAAAATAGTATACAGGACTATTTTAATTTTTAATTATATTAAAATATTTTTTAATTGTTGGATTCTTAAAATGCCTAAAAAAATTGTCTACACACAACCCCTTATAAATGAGATGTGCGACAATGACGTTTTATTTTTTCTCGAGTCCGGTTCGGCACGGGCTTTATTTTTAACGAAAAATATCTGGAAAAGTCAAACATAATTTCATTAAAATAAGAATATAGTAATAATTATACTCGTACATCATATTGTTACTACAAAATAAAATATATTTAATATAGGTGCTTGTAGTAAGTAGTATTAGTATATAATAATAGATATTAGACAGTCTGTACTATTCAAAGATTTCCCATAATTTTTCCCAGTACTATTGCTAGACCGAAATCCGAATCAATATAATTTATAATATATTATATAATATAATATAAAATAATCAATAATCAATAAGTAATGTGGTAATAAGTATAAATACCTACCATTTATAATATGTAAACCAATAGGAACACGGTTGAAATTTGAATCGTGCATGGAATCCGACCTTCAAACTGACAATAATATAAGTACATTTTCAATTTAACACGAAATTCGACATAGCTGGTTCAATGTTTTACACTGAACACCCGACCTATGTCGGTTTTTTTTTAATGCAATTTTTTTGAATCAAGATGGAAAATTTTTGAAATTTTTTTTTGTTCGGTTTAGGCCCTATAATAAATACTCGGACCGGGCCGGGCTTTTTTAAAACAAAAAGTGTTCGTTTAAAGTTAGGTAAATTTTTAAATATTACTTTTGGGCTGGGCCGGGCTTTATAGAAAATTTTTATGTTGGGCCGACCCGGGGCGAAAAAAATTCGACCTATGCAGGTCTCTAGTGTGCGACGTCCTGAGAACTGTAGAAGTAGAATGTAAGGCAGTTTTCATATTTTTAAAAAAACATCAAGATTACTCAATAATAAAAAATGGAACTGACATCGTACCCACTATTTTTAAAACGGATTTAACACTTTTTAAATAGTTAAATTAAAATTTTTTTTTTTAATTCCTTATATATGACATAGGTACAGAACCTCCTGAGCATCGAGATTTGATATCATCTAAATTTAGTATTGTTTAATTTTAGGTAGAATTATTTAAATGGTTATCGTTTTAGGTGTAGATACTATTTTAGTTCTAAGCACTTACACGCTCATTTGAATATTTTAATTTGAAAATCGGCATGCTAAGCCTAGTGGAATAAATAACAGGAGAAGTACTCTAAAATAAAGATAAGTATTGTGCAAAAAAAAGCATATAAAATAAATAAAGGGAGATGATTTTCATTTCAAATTGTTCTGTAGCATTACAATGTCATGGTAAAATAACAGATAATTACATAATTTATTTAATTATCTACGTAAAATAACTAAGTATTTTAGTATTTTTATATTGATGTATATAATAGTTTCACCAGGACTCAGGAGCGGATCCAGAAATATTTTGTGGGATTTGGTGGGGGGGGGGGGTCACATACCCTTAATGTTTTTGTGGGTACCTATTTGTCTAAAATTATGTCTATATAACATATTAAAAGTACCTATATGTTTTTTGGAATTTGGAGGAGGCACACCCCAGTCAATCTCTACAATTTAATCCACGCCTGCGTTCCACTAAGGTTACTGAAAATATTTTTCTTCGTTATATTACCTACATATCATAAGAATGGAAAATTGAAATAAGTATTAATTTTCTAAAGTACAAAATTGCTTGGTTATGGCGGCGAGACGGTGGCGCGAGATGTCCTAGACCCTCAAATTTGATTACGACGTTTTAATTTGTGTATTTTTGCACATTTTTGTTACTTCGTGAGTATTATTATTCTCAAGTAATAATCTTCTCGAGAATATTCTCGGTAATGTTGAATGTTCTTTTGAGAATATTCTCAAATCACATCACTATATATACAATATACATAGGTTCCTAAATATTGGTATACAGTATTAATTGTTTAAAAAAAAAAAAATTAATTACGTAATAATCAGAACTAGAAAGAAAATAAAACTCATTTGTTTTTATCATAAATGTATTGTTTTGAAAAATTTAATAATAATTATGTTGAAAACAATTAACGTATACGAACATTGCCGATTAAAATTACTTAATTGATGAAGTTTTTTCAATCATTAAACGACCCACCGCAGGTATATCTGTGGTATGGTATACCAGTGTATGAAATATTATCTGTTCGACATAACAACAGTCAATACTATCGGTCGAATTATCAATGACTAATACCTACGCATGTGTAATAATACAACAAAAAGTATCTCTCAAATACATATTTTGATATTCATAAAGGTTTTGTGAAAATGTGTACGTTCAAAAATAAAATTTCAAACGGTATAGTTATTATTATTATTATTATTATTTAATCTCTATGGATATCAAAAAAATAACAGTAGTTGCCATTTAATTGTCAAAAGTTGATACCGAAAGTATTGAATGAAAATTTTGAAATTATATGTATTATGATATACATAAATATACAATTCAAATAAGTTTAATAGAAAGGGATAAAACTGCAAGGTTCCATACTATTTAAACATCCTATATATAAATAATAAAAGTATTTATTATACCTGTGTTATAGTAAAAAATTTAGTGATGAGTTAAATCTGATTTCGAGGTTAATGAAACAAAAATCTGCTGAACAAAGGAAAATTTTCGAGTGTCGTATCTATAGTACCTTTTCTATGGTTTTACGTTAAATCTATATGAGCGTATTATACGGGTTACCGTAACTTGGGTTTCCAAATAATTGCCCTTTATTTACATTAATTAAGCAAATTTTTTTTTTTTTGTTTTGTAGAAGTTAACCGGAAGGATGGTTTTAACATATTTTTTACCGACTAATTATACATTTATAAAGACTTTCAAGACTAAATGCACATAAACTTACAAAAATCTCTAATATTTAAGGGAAAATCGTTGCAGACGTGACGTGACGTCACAAGCGCTACCTATACGCCTATTTTACTCGGTGTATTTTCGCCCGCGTGCCTAATTAAGAATAACAATCGTGTTTACCGTTTTATTTGATAATTTATACACTATAAAAATAAAAAAATATAATACGCATTTTTATTTTAAACTGAAACAGGGCACATTATAATATTATATATATATATATATACAGTATACGCATACACACACACACACACACACACACACATACACACACACATACACACACACATACATACAAACATACATATACATACATTTTTTTTATATAAAAAAACAAGGGGCTGACTTTATCTATGCCTTCTTTACATCCCTCAACCTTCACTTTCTTGCCGAGCTCCTTTAGGCCATCGATCTTCTTTCTATATCTTCCGAAACAGGCTTCTCTCCACCAGCTCAAGGATTGCCAAAGATCACATAGCTGCTCGCGATAGCGTATCTTGTCGTGTACGCTTATAGGCGACATCAGGGACGCTAGCCATCAGGTCCAAGGCTAGGGGAGACCCCGTGGCACTTGCTCCCTTTGCTGCTACCACTTCCCCAGGACAATCAAGCTGCCCGTAGTGTCTTCCAAATTCGAAGGTATCAGAAGAACAGCTGCGTGCAGACTTAATTGCCTTCTTACGGACCTTAGCCCTAGCTATCTTAGGAACAAGTTGACCTTTGCATTGTCAGGGTGCGGGGATTTCGGTTTGTCGTACCCAATCCCTTAGCTATCCCTTTGTTCTTTGTCCGACACGAGTCAATCAACTAGATCGCATGGTGCACAATTATTTCAAGAATGTTCTGTTACCAGTCACAGGTGGTTTTTGTAATAAAAAAAAAAAAATAGTTTCACATACCCGTGATGGCTGCTGTTTGATTACTATTTATCTATTTACAAACGGCAAACAGAGGTGTACTTCTCGACAATATTGTCGAATAACCAGCAAATCACGAGGTTTGACTCCTACGAGAGAATGAGAAAACGCGACCCGCGCGGGCAATTTTAGACGAGTTAACTCGAAAGTGACACCAGCTGTTCGCGAACTTCTTATACACTAATTAACGCATAAAACACAAAAACACATACATACATACATACATGCATACATAGTTACATACTTACGTACATATATATATATGTATATGTATATTGTATATATATATATATATGATATAGGTCAATCAAATTAGCATAAATTTAACGCTTATGAATGTTGTTAAAATGTGAATAATGAATAAGTTTAACGTCAGGGAGTCCTCCTGAGCGACCTTATAGCTAATTGGTGAAACTCGGAAATTACTCCGATGCTCCTCCCCGCATAAAATAATAATATACTTAGTATATATATATATATATATAGATATATTAGGTTGGTCCTTGTTTTTGAGGTTTCAAAATTTGTTGTAAAGTACGGCAGTAGGAATGATTTTGCGTCGGGATACGATCTTTTTTTCAATAAATTAAACACCCGTCAATAACTATAGTGGCGCACTTTCTCGTATGTTAAGATTAACAATATGCATATTATATGACAGCTAACACTCGAAATATCTCTTTTTGATGGTCATTTTCCAGCAGTAACCTATATGGTTTTTCATTATCCCAACTGAAAACAATGGTTTTCGCGAAATTTTAAAATAATGGTTAAAAATGATAAAACAACACTGAAATAATCAAACACCAAACGTATATAGGACATAGGTATTGTAATAATATTATTATAACAAGTATTTGGGACAATTATTAATTAGTGAATAGCATGATAATTATATCGGTAATAGTTTATTTTGTCAACCCGAAAGTCAAATACTTAATGCCCAATATTCAATGATAAATATTAGGTATATATTCTATAAATACCGTAATAATAATGACATTTTTTAACTTGCCTAGTTAATAATTCTACTAAAATGCATTTATATAACTAAACAGTTTATTTGGCGATATTTGAATAAAATACCATTCTTCTATAAAATATAGTTTTAGATCAATTTTATATACACCTATGACTTTTATTCGTATATCTAATCGACGGACATACTGATAATAATAAAATAACACCAATAATATTGGCTGTAACAAAGATTAGGTATATTAATTATTGATTTTCTTGTAAAATAATAGATTTATTAACATGTTTTTAAAACAATTTTTTTTTATAGAAAACGCAATAATTTATAACAAAAATTCTATACAATTTTATCGTAAGTATAATATATATATATATATTGAGATAAATAAAAAAAAAAACTGATAAACTCCCCCTAAGTTGAGATATTTTAGGGCACGTGTTAGGGTTGATCAATCGTGACTAAACTTTACACACCTTATTTTTATATGTATTGGAACAAATATTAGGAGTGTCGCCTAAAATATTTTGAAAAAAAATTATTACCTCTATTACTAAAAACAACCTTGAATATATATATATATATATATATATATATAGGTATTACGGTAAACTGTGCACAGACGACCCTTTTCGATGTACGCATAGTAACATAATACTATACACTAAATCATACAGTGCACTATATGGAAAACGGGTGATCGCGAACCCCCGACCGTCCGTGAAAGTTTACACCGAGAAAAATGATGGTCGTTTCTCTGGGTGTGAATTAGATGATGTATGGCACATCATTACGCTAATTTCCCGTTGACGTTTTGAAGTGATTTCGACGTGAAATCCATCCCGATCAAAAAAGTGTATGACGTTAAATATATTTTTATAATTAATTATTTCACCATATAATTTATGATACGAGCGTGGCGTAGGAGTCATAGCATGTTCAAAAATGGAGCGCAGGGAGATTGGTCTCTTGTCTTAAGGGAGGATGAGAGCAATTTTTTAAAAACAATCTTATTTTAAGTTAATATTTTAGTTTGAAATCTAAAATTTACGTACAATGTTAACCCCGTCATGGACTTATTGTGTACATACGCAGGCACAAAAATAGAACCCACCACCCGTTGTGCGTATACCAACCGCTTAAGTCATGCGTACTCAACATTAATTTATTGCCGCGCCGCCGTCACCACCATGCCAGCCGCCAACAATACAAGTATAATATAATATGTATGCAAATCTGGCCCTTGACAAGTCGATACATTTGCCGTCTTCGAGAGAATATATCTAGGTGATTTTTAACAAATTTTGGGAAAATTGAAAGTCTTACAATTTAGAAATGTTACTAGTATTGCCTTCCAAGATGATTCCAAAACCCACTAACTCACTATCAATATCGTTAGATTGCCGACAAGGAAAAACTGCTTAAAGATTTATACTTAGACTACGAACGTAGAATATTAGTCGAGCAGAAAAAAGTAAACGTGGAGTCCTACAAAATGAGCTACTTCAAAAAAATACTGAAAAAATGCCCATAGAACGAAAGAAATACTAACGGAAAGGTGCTAGACAGGATTAAAGAAAAACGGCAATTACGGTAATGTATATTCAAACCAGAAGAGAAAAGATGATATGAAAAATATTAAGACATGAACGTTTATTAAAAACAATAGCTGATCAAGACGTTAAGGGATACACTGGAAGAGGAAAACGAAGGGCGGATTATATGACTGAAATCATGGAGAAAATTAATAGGGAATAATACAAAGACTTAAAAGAAATAAGCTACATCAGGAAAACGCGAAGTGCTGCAACATACTTAATAAAGGATTAATATCTATATAAATATATATTTATAAAATAAAGAACAAATATTTAAGTACATTTTAAAATATTAATCTAAATATAGCCCCAAACCCGTACCACTTTTTAATTTTGTGTAATCATGCGATATTATACCGCCCAGCAGGCATATGAGATAGACACAATAAATTGTGAAAATTTGGAAAGTCGGATTTAAAATCTAAAATCAAATTTGATATTCCCGGGCCTTCTAACGGTCGATCGAGGAATATCTGTTTAACATTAAATCTTATTGTAAACATAACGCACGATTCAACGTTAAAGGGTATATTTAAATATTCAGAAAAATAATATTTCAGTTAAGTCTTTAAAGTGTTTTTATTATACCTATTTAAACACATATATAATTTAAAATGTCAAGTTATGTTGAGTACATTATTACTTTAATCTATATTTAAATACTTGAAAAAATGAAAATAAATTTCTTACAGGGCCGCATGTGCCTAATTTGGGGTTGGTTCGAAGTTGGTATTTTTTAATTGTACGTAGTAGACTGTTTTTAGTGGCGTGTCGTGTATCTCGTATGTACGCCTGTCCGTGCATATAATTTGGGTACCTACGTGGGTACCTATATCAAAATAAATATAGTTATTAATTAATAAGTCAAATAATGTATATATTTAGGAACGATCGTCCATCATTCGTGATAGTATAATGTTTAAAATGTTAATAAATATGAGTAGGTATTACGTTGGATTTAGAAAACTCAATATTATTTATTGTTATTGTTGGGTTATTTACACAAAATGTAATAAAATTATCTGTGTTTTAACGGTTGCTAATCGATGTTTAGTTTATATATTAAATATTACAGTAGGTACTAATACTAAAATACAATATAATTATTAAACATAGTAGGTATTATATATACCTATAGTATTAATCAAATAAGTTTCGAAAATAATATATTGTAGAAAATGTTTTTATATATTTTGTCATAATATAATATTATTTCATGATAGACACGAAAAACAATATTATCTATGTGTTTACATTTTTCGTTATTTTGAAAAAAAAAATAACTATTTTTACGTATTTTCAGATTGTTAATTCCAAATCGTGCTTTTAGGTTATTTACTCATAAATAATATGAAAAAATATTCTGAAACATTTAAAGTTACATTTTAAAAAAAATTTCAGGTTCAACCTTTTTAATACACAGCTGAACTATTTTTAAATACCACTACAGAACTATTTAATTTCAAATCCGAAAAAATATTAAGGACTACCTATACGAATTTATCAATTTATTCATTCCGATGTGGTGCAATAACTATATATATATATATATATATATATATATAGTCCCAATATTCTATAGTACATACAGAGCTTGTTGATTTATGTAGGTATTTATTTTTTTATTCTTATCATGGACAATACTCGTAATTCCTTAATCTCAATTACCATCAAAAGCCTACCTTCTTTATCTTATCTTTAATTTTACTCTAATCTGAGTTACATTTACGTAATATCTGTATTCTATTATATTAATCCTAGATTTGTATAAACCCTAAGTGTATTCAAACTGTAGATCTGATTCAAGCAAACTTATAAGCTTAACAGAGGACGTATCCAATATCATCTCGGATCATAATTATTAGATGAACTAAAATTAAGTAAAATTATGGAAAAAAATATAGTCCTATAATGTTAGAGTTGACTTAGAAACAGATTTGTAACCAAATCAAAGGTTGTTAACTTGAATAAATCTAATCAAAGACTGTAGAATTTTCATGAATAAAGTGACAGATTTTTAAAATATTTTTACTGATTGAAATATTAAAATTGTTTACAAAGTAATACAATATTTAGCTAAAAAAAATTTCAATTTTTCTAAATCAATAATCAAAAATTTATCGTTGTACAATGCTATGCATATTTTATATATCATTTGTATTAAAATGAATAGAGACTAGTTCATAGAAAGACCATCGGTCACAGCAGTTGAATCATAACGATATTCAACAGACAATTTTACGTTATAATATAGTATACTAATCATATATTATTTATTATTATTTATTACCAAAAATTATTTATATCAAAAGTGTATGTAATATGTTTAAATTAAATGTGTTTTATAGAAATTAACATATTATAATTTAATTTATATAGTTCTAGTTTACAGAAATTTACGATATCGTCTGTAATTCAGACGACATAGTAATTTAAACTATGTCGAATAAATGTAAAATATATATTGAATATATTTAAATATTTCAACATAATCATAGTTTTAAACATAAATATCTAATTAAATAAATTTCATTTTTTTAAATATCAGAATATATGAAACACTGAAAGTTATTATATTATACATACATAAATCGGGTGTACGAAAATAAACGAAATATTTCTTAGATATTATATATTTTAGATTTTGGGCATAGTGAAAGAGTTATAGTAGTTATGCAATGATGTTAATTTATTTTTCTCAGCAAACGAATTTTTTTATCGGAAAGCTTATTCCTACTGTCATACGCTTACCTTTTTTCCGATAGCAAATTGCGTCTAGTTGGTACATTAGACAGGTATATTTTAATTTGTCCCCAATATTTTTTTTTCATTTGTTACTAAAATTACTAATTACTAAAATTGATGTAAACACTGTAAGAATACGATTAAATAAAAATTTGAGTTTTGTTATTTTTTCGTAATTTTGAAAATAATAATTCTTTAATGATGAATTTTTCACTGAAAAGGTATTTTGGTATTAATTTTTTCAATTCCTCGAACATTTTGCGCTTATTCATAGTAATTGTAAACATATGGAATTAATGCTTTCAATACTAAAATATATTCTGACAAAACAAACCAAAAAGCATTTTAAATAATATTAGAGTTGAAACAAATATTATAAAAAGAAATATAGAAATATAACATTATATATATAATATATATATATTGATAAGCCAACTTTATCAATAGTTTCATGTTTCATTTTAATACCTAATTTAAAAATACAAATTTGAGAGTAATTTTAAAAAGTACAAAAATTATAATGTTTAGAATTTAAAGATGTAAACACTCGAAGACATAATATTTGAAATTTTTTTATTGACACATTTTATAAAAACTAAAATAGGTATGACTAAATGAAACCTCTTTTAAATAGTTTTTTTGTAATTTTTTTTTCTTTTTTTTTAGGGGGGGAGTGTGTGTTTTAAAGTCATTTTTTTATGATTTTACCACAACCAAAAGCGTCTATTATTTATATACTGACCAAAAATTACATATTATAAAATACATTACTTTTAAATGTATTTAAATAATCTTTTAACTTTTAAACGTGCATTTTTCTTAAATATGCTTTAAACTCTCTGTGTCCTATATTGACTTTTAATTTCTTGAAAGCCGATTGATTGCTGACATCCTCTTAAATCATATAATTTTAAATCCTTTTATAGATTAATATGCTTTAGCATAAGAATGGAACTCACAATAATTTTAATATAAACGTGTCAGTTATGTGCTCAAATAATTGACCAAATATCCAACCGATTTTGGTTTAATACATAAAATTTTTTTAGTTATATGTTGTACAATGGCTTTAATGCTTTATGGATAATTAATTTTCGAGATACATTAAGTATATCATTTTGGAATTGAATATTATGCTCTTTCTCGGCACGCACATGCTGTTTCTTTTCAAGATCAATTAAATTTCATTTTAAGTCTCACCAATCACCATACAATTATTATAATTATCACTGTCATGTGTATATAAACATCAGACATTATAATATAAATATAGTTCACATCGTGAGATTGTTTGAAAACAATATCGGAAAAGCATTACTAAATTTTAAATATTATACCAGCATCTCAGCAAGATAACATAGTGAATAAATCCAGGGATGTGCAAAGACGCAAGATACTAGATATAACGCATCTTGATACATCATACACAGCATATCAGGAAACATTAACATTTTCACAACATTTGAAAGAAATATTTCCAGACATATTTGATTCGAAATAATGATGTGTAGTTTTGATAATATTTGGGCTCCAAATATTTAAACAAAAATACATTAGAAATAGTTTGAAAACGTAGTGTGTAAAATATTGTGTGGACATTTAAATTCTTCCAGTTAAATATATCAAAAATACAATTTTGAATGCCAAATTAATTTATATTAACACTGAAACACAATTATGATTATACTTTTTTAAAATATAAATATTTTTTATATCTATGATCAATATTGGCTGTCTAGGATAAGATTCAATGTACAATATAATTTACCTCTAAATACAAGATGGATTTTACATTCATTTTTTGTTGAAAATATTGTAGACACTAATTACATTTATGTTGGTTCAAATGAAAAAAAAAATAGTATTTGTACTAATCATTATTTCCTAGATGTCTGCGATAGAAAAACAATTTTTAGAATAATAAATAAAGACAATGGACTTCAGTAATTATTGAAACCTAATCCAGTGTAACATCATTTTTATTTTTGCAATTGTACCATTAATAATTCTATGTAAATAAAAAAAATATTATAGTAGTTATTAAAATATTACTATGCGTTATTAATATTACTACCTTGTATAATAATAATTAAAGGAACATTAAAAATTACATATTTCTAGCATTCATTTGTATTATAAAGTTACTTAAAAAACATCATATATATTCGTCTAATCAAATAAAGAAAACCGTTATTATAGCTGTATAGGTACAAGAAGATTTTATGACATAAAATATTAAAATTATATATACATGGATTTTATCACGACCTTATCACGAATAGTCTTATTTGCGAGATAATGTGTGGTCTATATAAAGTTTATGTATGGAATATATCACAATGACCCAGCATATAATAAGTAGAGATGGCGTTAAACTCTTAAGGTGAAACTGATTTGTAGTATAGATACGTAAAAAATTGATTAAAAATAATAATATTGTACGAGTATTTATTTATTTTACAATATACGTATAATTAGAAAACCATTACCAATGTATTTTCTATACCTATACTTGTGCCTCCTATACTTCTATTTTCTATGACTATGCCTGAAGCAATACAATCTGTGATAACACTATCATTTAATTTCATCACACAACTCTATCAGAAAGTGTAACCCATAATTTCATAGTGACAAGACTACCTACATTAGTTTACGATTTCGGCCGATTGTAGAAACGCATGTAATTCCTTATCGGTGTCCACTTTAGATTAATACAACCGCTGATAGCGTACTCATAGTCATAATCATGGCTTTAGATATTATCGTTACACAATGACGTGTGATAAGACGTCGTCGATAGATTTTTTCAAACACACCAGAAACTCAACTCTCAAGTCACTGCAGCGCTATCTATTTGGTAATATAGTGTCACAGAAAATAAAAGCCTATAATAGTGTAATAATCAGCCACGAGGTCGCTAGTAGGACTTGAGAAAACTGATATCATAAAACTTTTTGTCCAGATTCCATCGACAGTTAACATAGGCCGGTGTGTAACCATAATATCGAGAGCCGTGGTCATAATTGCTAGGTGACCGTATAATAATAATATGCGCAATACATGTCGTTTTCAAAATGTTTTTGCATGGAATATAAAGTTATGTAGGTAGGTAGGTAGGTAGGTAATACATATGATGCGTGGTATATACCAATAATATGTATTATTATATACTTGGGCGGAACACCAAAACGCTATTTTCGAGTGAACGCGATGGAAATTATTTTGCGATTAATCATATTTTACGTTGCGCATAATTTATGTCGCTAGTACCCGAGGTTAAGGTGTTATGTGTACACACGATATATAATGTATACCAACATCATACTCGTGTATATAATATATAACCATGAAAAATCGGTTAGAGTTGAGTTTATTATTATTATTATTATAAAATATACGAATACGTCGTCATCGGAAAGGGTGAGAATAAAGGGTATAATATGTAACTATACTAACTACTAAAGGTGAGGGAGTAATTGACGGCAAAATATATTGAAAGGGTTGTTTTTTTTATTCCACAGAAGAAAAAATGCAATTAATGTGTTTTAGAAAAATGTTTATTTTGTTTTTTTTTTTAAAAATTTATTTTCTTTCCCGTCTAAATTCATATCATCAAAATGTTTGATACAGCCCGTCACATTTGTCGATTCCGTGTTTATAAAAATTCAATATGCATACACTGTTACCGTTCAAAAATATAAAACCGGAATAATTTTTTTTTTTACTTTTTTTACATTGGCAATTTAATTATTTTTAAAACAGTATTTGGAACAGATTTATTAAAACCGGCTATGACTTATGATCTCTGTTCAGTTGCATATATAGTCAGAGAGGGGTTTTTGGATGTTTATCCTCCCCCCCCCCCATTGCCATGTGTTTATACATTTTAACCTAATAATTGTATTATAATTTATATTTTTTATTATAATTTTAGATTCTGATAGAAGAGAGGAATGTGTTGGTTTTACGATAATGTATTTATTTTCATATTTTATTTAATTTCTTTTATGTCTGTACCCAAAAATTCTACGAGAAGAAGTAATCCGATTTTTACAAGCTTCCCCGATTTCCGGTAGCAAATTTCATGTTATTGATACTTTAGAGAGGTAATTTTTTTTATATTTTCGATAAACCCGTAAGAAAAAACTGTCAAAAACTAGCATAAAAATCGGAAAATACGATTGTGGTAAAATTCTTTATAACTCCGAAAATATTCATGGTAAATCCATACAATTGTCACCACAAACATATATACGTAAAATATCATGCAACACGATTTTCGAAAAATTTTATCTAATTTTTAGGCTATTTATAGCAATATGCAAATATGAGAAATTTAATTCTTAATACGTTTAATTTTAGTTTTCAATGCCTGAATATTTTATACAGTTTTAAAAATATACCATTCTATCTACATACCAAAAATTTTAAATATCGGTAGGTATTTTTTAATAGCTATTTAAATTTTTATTTTTTTTTTGAATATCCATTTTGGTATAAAATGTGTATGATTTTTGGGAAAATAATGAATCTATACACTTAAAAGTTTCACAAAATACGTATATAAGTGCAGATTATAAAAGCAAAACAATTTTTGAAATTTTCTTTTAATTGTACCTAAGCTATATTCATAGCAATATTCCGTTTTAAGTCATTTTATTCATATTAATTAAAGTTATTTGGAATGAAAATTTTACGATTTTATCAGTTCGTTTAAGAGATATAAATTTTTATATTTTTTGACAGTTCTACGTACTCCACAGTGCAAGCTGACGGTGTTGTCATGCTCGTGGTCTTTGGTTTAAATCCTTTTGACATTTGACATTCCTTTAAGTACACTGTCTACGATTTTGAAGGGGACAAAAATACAATCATTGCTACGTCATCAAGCGGTGGTAGGAAACGAAACGGTAAAGGTGAGCATCCAAGACTAGAAGAGTGTTTAGTACAATGGGTTAGACAATGCAGAGGGCAAAATGTGCCCGTAAGTGGCCTCTTACTAAACTCTACTGTTTTTAGACAACTGTACAGTTCATAATAACCCCCACTATAACTAATATAGAACTTAAATTTTTTACTCCTAACACCACATCGAAGTTGCAACCACTCGACCAAGGTATAATTAAGAATTGTAAAACTTTTTGCCGCCAAGAAATTGTAAAGAATGTTTTGGAATGCATTTGAAAGTAAACAGACGCTAAACATTAATGTATTGACTTCTATGATATTATTTTGTTGATAAGGCATGGAAAAAAGTGGCTCTTTCTACGATACCCAAAACTGTTTTAAAAAATCGGGATTTACCATAGAAATTCAAGAAACAGAAAACGACCAGTTGAATATTGAACCGATACGATGGAATTCTCTGCCAACTCAAGAAAATGTATCTTTCACTAATTATGTCAATGTGGATGAAGATGTTGCTGTATGGGGAGTCCTCTCTGATGCCGTAATTTTGGAAAAAAACATTAAGCGTTGATGAAGACAATAAAGACGACATAAGTCCTCTACCTCTTGTGACTTTAAAAGAAGCCAGTTCATCCTTGGAAAAATTACGGAACTTTTCGCTCCAGTCAGAAGTCACTGTTGAGGTTTTTGATGCTTTATTTACTCTATAAAATACTATTGAAAAAATGATTCAATGAAGTAAAAAACCATTACAGATTTCTTCATAAAATAATGATCTTTTATAATAATAATTTAATTTAGGTAGGTACATAGTATATTTATTATATAGTTTAATTTACATTTTAAAAAACAATAAATAACTCTAAACCACCTAATTTGCTAAAATAATTAATAATTATGTACAATAATAAAAAAAACAAAATTTTTTTCTTAACTCTCAGTAATTCGAAATTTTTCAACGGTCCCGTAAAAGTAGTTTTACTTTTTACTAGTTTTTAGTAAAAAAAAAGGGGGCTAGCCGGCCAATATTAATATTAGTGGCTTCGATTATAATAATATTAAATATTAGTGTTTACTATTATCCATAAAACCAGTATTTTAAAAATAGATCAATATTATTATGATCGCAGCGATAAACAACGTCGACGACATAACGTTTCCGATAGGGGCGCCAGTTACCGACAGCAATAATATTGTGAATAATTATCGAAATCTATACAAAACATGCTTTGGGAGAAACACTTTTCTGAAAAACCGAGTAGTTTCAGTGTATAACAACGTCTATACAAAATCAAAGATGATAAGATTATCTAAATATTTACACGGGTGATTTTTGATAATGTTATTAGAACTCATGTTATAAGACTTTACATTTTCTATTTTTCAAAGTCTTATAACTTGACTTTTAATAATTTTATCGAAAATCGCCCATGTAAACATTTAGATAATCTTATGATATTTAATTTTGTATAGAGGTTGTTATACACTAGAACTATTCAGTTTTTCAGAAATCTGCTTCTTCCAAAGTATGTTTCATGCACGGAAAAACTATGGAATAACGTCCTCTTGAGGATTATGTGTAAATAACTAAGGGTATCTAACGGTTAATATCAAATAGATACTTACTTTGGTGTATAGTTGAAAATAACACGTTAAACACTAAATCCTGTATAATGAAATATGACAAGGATTTATGGTATGAAAAAGAGCTTGTGAGTACGATAAACTTTACTGTCAACACAAAATATACTTTTCGGTATTACCACAGAAATATGTGTTCCTTAATTGGTTCTTCTAATTCAAAAACATAACCAATATACATGTGATCTATAAAGCGCTTGCAATCAAGTCAAGTTTCTGAATTACGATGTACCAAAACTATTGAAATAGTGAAATAGAATGGACCACCTCCAATGCTCAGCCCAACTACAATATATATTCGAATCCGTAGATAGATGGGTATAATTCTAGTGGGTGTTCATAATTTGGTCCTTTTAATTCCAAGATAGAATCAACGTACAGGCGATCTGTTCAGCCACTGTAATCGAGTCAAGTCTCTGAACTACGGTGTACCAAAATTACCAAAGCACTGAAGTTAATCGGTTAAAGAAAATATCATAATTAATGATTACGTTTGAAAAAAATAAAATACATAATTTAAATAAATATTAAACAAATTTGAATACGAAAATGCACAAATAAAATAATTACCTACAATACACAAATAGGAGTAGAATGAATGTGAAATAGAAGGGCTCGACGTACGTTACAAATTAAGGCCAATTCGAAACGTACGCGCAATTTATCCGAAAGGAAAAACTGATCTTCTCCTCAATCAGTCTCAAGTGCTAAAAAAGCAGAGCAGTGTACTCACTAGAGCTGATGGAGAAAAAAGACGCCCAAGCTTATGTCGCCCAAGCTTAAATAACCTCGTTCGTCGTCCCCGTCCAGTTGTGAGGAAAATGTACCGGAAAGAATAATTTTATTGAACATACGATTGTACGCCTAGCGATTGTTTCGGCTGTGCCAATATATTGTTTTAAGTCAAAATAACAGCTGTTGGCTTAACCATTAATGTGATATAAACTCGTGTTTGTGTATTGTACATAATCAAGTTCATTGTTTTATATATTTTATATGAAATAAGCAGGTATACCATTACATTCAATATGTTATTATATATACCTAACCTTTACCGTCAACACCCTGTGTAAGGTGTATATTATATTATTATTCAAAGGAACACAATAATTAGGTCCCCCGAATATATTTTGCACATCCGAATTCCAACAAAAGGTGAAGCAAGTTATTTAAACCATTCCGTGTATTACGAATAACGCGGTAAAAATAACTATAAATGAAAATATTTTTTAATAACATATGGATGTAAAGTCTATCATTATGGTATTTAATTTCGTTTTCATGCATATGCTTGCATAATTAATAAATAATTATGTGACGTGTCCATCACGTTGTTAAAAAAAGTGAAATGCCCGTGGGTATCTTATTCACAAGAGAACATAGTATGATTAGTATGTTATAATACGCGTTTGATAAACATAAAAAAATTATAAAATAGAAATAAAACAACAGTGATCTGCTGCTGACCTGTTGCTGTTGGGTGTCGTGGTACGGCGTAGTCTCCGGAGACTTTGTGCTCGACGAGAAAGTCGTGTTCTAGTACTAGGCCGCCGCGCGCAGCGGTTTGAACCGAGTTTTAGGTGGCCAAATGTCCTATTCCTAAAACTTTAAAAATTAATTTTTTGGTCATGAGTTACTTTTTCTTATAGTATTTTAATGGCAAGTTTAAAATATGGGGTTAATGCGTTAACTATTAAATGTTATAGACCCATTTGATTAATACATTTATGAACTTTTTATAAAGAAATTTGATATTTTGCGATTTGTGAAAATTTAACCTTATCATTCGAAATAATTTATTACCAATTTATAATAACTATTATATTGTTTAATAAAAATTACGACTGAATTTTTAATTTTTTATATTTTTGCAGCATTTATACACAAATACAAATCTAATTTTTTCTTGTTTTTTTCATTTTGAAGAGTATTACTCAAAATTACATTGATAAAATTAAATTCATTGATTTGAAATTAAGTTGTGTTTTAGATATGTATAATTTTAATAATCCATTACAACCAATTAATTTGGACGCTCGACCTCAGCTATACCTATTTTTTGGAACTGTAATTCAGGAACTTTATATTATAATAGTGGTTCTTTTGTCTTACTACGACTATATATTTGACATATTACACAATTTTCAATAACATTTTTTGTATCTGATGTCATTCCTGGCCAACAATCGATTTATTTACTCTTTTTAATGTTTTTGTAATTCTAATATTTGTCTCATATAATTTTTTAATTATGTATTTTCTTAGTACTTTAGGCACAATTATTCTGTTTTCAAAATAAATAATCTCACTTTTTTCAGTCAATTCATTTTTAATTTTAAAATAATGTCTAATCTCACTACACTCTACAATTTTTTTTTAGGCTAGTCTACATCTAAATATTTTAGCATCTTACCTAAATGTTAATTTTTCTGTGTTTCTTCTTTAAATTAAATTGTTCTAGTCTATGATTTTGAAAAATACAGCAACCTAATGCTTTTTCAGATGCACCACATTATGTAGTAAAACTATTTTTCTCGTAATAATTATTAAGAGCCGGTAACTCAGTTAAAATATTTTTTAATTTACTATCACAATTTTTATCCCATGACCACACAATATTTTCTCTCAGTAAACCTCTTAGTACGGCTCAACTAACTCAGACATATTTGGTATAAATATTCTTAAATAGTTAACCATTCCTAAAAATGATTGTAGTTGTTTAATATTTTATGGTATTTTTAATTCGACAATAGACTTAACTCTCTCTGGATCTGGTTTTATTCCTTTCTCTCTAAATAGCATTCCTAAAAATCTTGTTCATTTTCTTTATATTGCAATATTTTAAGATTAAATTTAACATTTAATTTTCTTGCATGTTCTACCACCTGATATAATGCCTCATCATATTCCTTTTGTGTACACCCACTTACGAGTATGTTGTAAAATTATACACATACATTCTCAATACAACCAAACTATTTTGAAGTTAATTGTTGAAATATTTCTAGAGAATTTGCTAAACCAAAAGTTAATCTCTTAAACTGATATGAACCAAATGGTGTGCTGAAAGCACAATATATTTTTGAATCGGTTTCCAGCTCACACTGATAAAATCCATCCTTTAGATCACACAGTGTAAAGTACTTTTTATTTATCAATTTGTTCCTCATTTCATCAGCGGTAGGAATTTGTTATCATTTCTCTAATTATATATCTATTTAATACGGATCTAAACACATTCTTAGAGATTTGTCTGGCTTTTGTGTAATTACCAAAGGATATTGCCACTCGCTAGACTCTTTACATTTCTCAATAATATTTTGCTCACACAGTTTCTCCATTAATTGTTATAAATTTCCTATTAATTTTATTGGAATTCTCCTAGGTAAACTTATTACGGGTATACTATTTTCTTTAATTTTAATTTTATCTGGAAATTTTCCAACACCAGTAAATATTTCTATATTTGCTTTAATAAACTTTTCTTTTTTATTTTCTATCTGCATTTCACTCATTTTATCTAATGAATACTTCAAGGTATTACAATCTTTAAACCTAAGTATTGACATTTTTTCATATTCAATTATTTTAAACACAATATTTTCTTTACATTTCTTATTTTATATCTCTACATTAATTTTACTTTGTAATCTCATTGTAAACTGTCCAAATGTTTTAGTTATTACTGCACTTTTTTCTAGTTTATTTAATTAATTTTTTTTATACAATTGTATAGGTATGACATTTAATTGAGTGCTGTATCTAATTGTATTTCCACATTTTTACCATTTACATTTTTCCACATTTACCATTCATTTTTACATTATTTGTCCATGTATTACTTGCACTTAAATATTCAAATTCTTTATTTTCTTTCTCTACTGTATTTATTTGTTTATTTATCTCATCCTTTTCATTTTTTATTTTATGTTTACACATTACTGCAAAATTATTTACTATAACTATTATATGTTGGACACAGTACCATTTTCCTTCGGCGTTTTCTTTAAATGTTCTCTACAGTCTTGTTCAATCACCTTGTTGCGTTGCTCCTGCTTCTCTCCCGTTGACCATCTTGTTGGATTGAATTTGTTCTGTCTTTTATTCTCAATTAAATCAATTTTACTTTAGTTTTCTTGTACCAGTGTTTTTCTATTAATTTCTGCCTGTTCAGTTGCTTGATAATGACATACAACTTTATCAAGGCTCAAATCTTTACGTAATAATTTTGATTAAAGATCATTGTCATCGATACCAAGAACAATTTGCGTTCGTAGTAATTTATATATTTATATTTACTTCTTAAAGTCACAAATTTTTATCAGACTTTTTAAGTCAGAATAGAATTTATAAAATGTTTTACTAGAATCCTGTTTTCTCATGAAAAATGTATAATGGTCCATTATTTCATTTCGTTTTGGTGTGCAACTCTTCTAATATTTTGAAAATAATTTCAACTGTTTCTTCCTTAGAATTAACGTTAAATATTCTATATATTTTAATGCTATCACTGCCGATTAAATTCAGTAATCGTGCTACCTGTACTTTTTCTGATTTTGACGTTGTTTTTGTAGCTTCGAAAAATACAAGAACTTCTTCCTTAAATAATTTATAATTTTCATCAACATTGCCAGTTAGTTTTAAACACTCGGGCTTATTCAATTCCATGATCAACGATCACGTGCAACATTTAAATTGACACTTAAATTTGTAAAATTTTTTTTTATATCTTTCCTAATCCCGTAAACTACAAAAAGTTCTCGACTATATTTGGTTATGTTCTCCACAATTAGGAAGAAAAACATATATTTTAATTAAACAAAAGGACATTACATATATTAAAATATCGCGCACTAGCGTGACACACACACGTTTTTATCAATTTATAGGAAATCAATATTTGTTATCATGTAATAATACAACATCACAACAGATTTCACGAAAGACTACGCGGTCCGCGGCTAACGATAAATAGTCGCCATCCGAGGACCGCGTCGTATGATTTAAATACATTAAGCGTCGTTTAATAATTAATCGGTGTATCATTAAGGTTTTCGTTTTATTTTAATATATTATTACAACAATGTATGTCAAATGAAAATCTTTAGAAAATCGAATTTACATTTTCATTTGGGCAATTAGTAACATTGTATTTTGTAATAATATTAAGCATCATGAAAATAGGTACCGATTATTATTTATAATTAAGGTTGTTCAGGATGTTTATGACCTTAAAATCTCTAAAAAAATGCATGTAAATACTCCCAAAAAATATCAAAATATGCTTTTAAAACAAATATACACATATATGATATTATATAATGCATTCAAAATGTTTAATTATTTTATTATTCTTTAAAAATATACATTGATATAATTTGTTTTATGATTTAGGTAATAAAAACATTTAATATAGATTAAACAAATTAAAATATTATTTTTAGTTATGTTTTACATAAGTACTCTCTGAATTTATATTAACGATATGAATTTTTTGAGGTTTTTGAACAGGAATTCCTGAAAACAAGAATAGAAAAGTTACCTTGCGTCGATTGTCGGTTAACAAATTTTTATAAAAATTGCGATTAACATTGACGGACATAATGGATGCATATCGAAAATATACAAGATCATCTGGTAAACTTCTGCCATGTTATACTAGTTGAACTTGCATGTTTACAAATTATTAACGAGTTCACGTAAGTTTATATATTATTTATTAGTTTTGTTTTATTGAATTTTTTTCGTTTCTTTTAAAGTATGCATTTATTTCCAAAAACCCTTAAAAATTCAAATATATGCAAAATGGAAATGATTATAACTGCTTCTATATCATACAAAACAAATGTATAATTTGATCTGCAATGTGCAATGGTAAAAGAAAAAGTATTAAAGTCATAAGTATCCTAATTTATATTGATGTAATATAAAATACCTAAATATTTTTTAGCACACAATTAAACATCTCATAAATACTTGCCGTTATAATAAAATAATACTAATTATAATAGACATATGGTTATCAAATCCCATGATAGACAATGGATAACTAATATCCCATATTTTTTAAAGTGTGGAATTAATCCTAAAATTATTGAATACTATCGAAATATTTGAATAATAAATGATTAATTAAAACATGGTCAAATAATTGAATACGTATTTAATTTTATGTTATAATATTATATATTAACTAAATAGGTGTTTTAGATTTTAAACTACTGAAATATTAGTAGAAATTGAACAGCTTTTTACAAAATTATTTGTGGAATATATTATTGACAATATTTTATGCGATCTAACAAGTATAACGACAATTATTTGATTAATTATTTATGATATTAGATTCTGAGCGAAGCTATTCTCATGATATATATTTTTATTTAGGTATAGATTTTAATATATTAATGTGAATTCAATTTTTTTCTGTGAACAATTGCTCGGATAGTAAACGTTTTAGGGTAAAGATTTTTACAAGGAAAATTCGATCTATGTATATGGTAATTTTATGATGTAATTTTTTTGATTTTCCAAGTAGTTTCTTCAAGCGTAAAGGAAAACTAGATTGTATATATTGTATGCAGTTTGTTTTATGTATAAGTAAGTGTTTATATATAATATATTATACATGTATACTGTATATAATGTTATATACGTAAGGCCACGAAAAACCTCTGCTGCACATACAAATGATGCGTTTCGAAGTAAAATGTCTCTCTCCAAATGGCCGATAATTCGTTATTATTATTCTATCAGTCCAATAAATTCTATACATCCATTTGTTGTATCACAAGTTGTGAATTTTCTATTCTTGATCTATCCTGCTTTGCAGTAGTCCGCAATGCTATATATTATCTCGATAATCCAGAATAAGGTTTTTCCTCATGTGATTATAAATATTTCTGGGATAAAAATACTTGTATTTTCATTATATTCCACTTTTGACTGAAACAATCACAATATTATCTCACTTTTACTTCTTATATCTAACTTACCTATAGTGCTTTTCAAACACCGGCATTTTTTTCTACCCTTTTACTATTTAATTCCCTCGTTAATATATTCTTATTCGCACTTAATTTATTGGAATTTTCGTCTTAATTATTTGTATTGTATTCATTATTGTGGCATTTAATTGTTCTCTTGACAATTTAAATTAACTTATCATTTTTAAACCATTAATCGTATAATGGCCAGTATTTTATCTAGTCATTTTTTTTTTTATCTGGCACATTGTAGTTTATTTAAAATACGCCAATACAGCTACTTGTTCGTTCCATGTCTCCGAGTTTAAGGAAATTGAATTTTTAAATTTCGTTTCCCCACTGACAAATCAAACAAAGGAAAGGCACGTAACATTCATCGTTTATTACACATAAAACAAAAGCGTTGTATAGTGAGTAGGCGGTAATGCGCTCGTTCGGAAATACGACTCTGTCGGTTGAGTTTTATAAACGATTTTGATTTATACGAAATTTCGAATATTCATTATATTGTATTATAATATACAATTCATGATTAGATTTTGAATTCGCAATCAGATTATTGTATGTTGGTTGTTTTTAATCTTGCCATGGCGGACTAAAGCGAAACTTAATTGAGGAAAAAAAAAAATCAAATAACAATGGGTATTTGTATTATATGTATATATTATATATATTATCTAAATCCCCTCCCATTCTATGGGACCATTATTATGCATAACATAATTTAAAGGATTCGTATTTTTTATTTTTTTTTTTTCGAAATGTTTATCGGCATTCATTCCATGTTATTATTACTATACACGAACACTACTCTAAACGATAGTAATATTCCACTGATCTTTAAAACTCTTCGGATTGCTTCGTAATCGCAGAGTATTTTAAACTTTTTTTTCTGTTCCAAAATAAACGTATATACTATGTTCATAAGATTTAGGTTTCATTATTTCTTTATTTATTTATTTATTTTTTTTTTTTATGTTCTGAATTATTTCGATTTAACTTTAAACGAGCTAATTATTCAGGTTTATCTCGTTTTTTTTTCCCCAGTTCGATTCGATTAATAATCATTTGGTATCGTCTTATTCACGGTTCAAATGTTAATGAAGTAATTCGGTTTGCGTTCATTCCGCGTTGTACAGTCATAATTAATCAAAATATACGTCCCCTGCTCACAAAATCGTGAAAAGAAACTAAATGATAGAGAGGGGACAGGTCTGTACATTTCAGATGTAAAGTGAAATTCTACACATTTATGTCGTCTGAAAAACATTTATACGTAATATTTTTGTAACATTATTGAAATATTAGATAATAATTATTGAGTATCGTAAATTGTATTCTAATTTAATAGTGTAGTATGATGATATTAATTATTTTCGATAAATTACATGATATAATATCTGAGGGAAGAATTGGATTTTGAATGAAAATGACCCACAAAGGCGGTAAGCTTTTTCTCTTAAAAACCGTTTACAATACAACGCATTTAGGTCTCATCGGAATATCGTACACTTATATATTGTTATGTACTAATTGTTGTTGTCAACCAGTCCAGTACGATGTTAATCACCGTTTTTCTACAAACTTCATCAAGTTCAGGATGGTCAAGGTTAAACAATAGCTTTCGCATATCGCGAATATTGGATGAAAGGAAATAGAACTTATGTCCATAGTATTTGCATTAAAAGTTTCATATATATATATCTTTTGAGTAAAAATTATTGTTTTAATTGACCACCAAGAATAAATTTTGCGAGAATACGATCTTAAGCATTGTTTTGGAAAGAGTATTTTCATAGTTGCCGTATAAATAAACACAATAGATTGAAAAGAAGTTTCACCGAGAATTATACTTTCGATTATTCGTTTGAAATTCGATGGTCCTCCTAAACTTCAATTTATAATATAGATTAATATAGATATAATAATAATATAGAGCTTTAAATATGAAATATAACCTTAAATGCGCATAGTTAAAATAATAAATGTATACAGAGAAGATTTATCAGTTTTATATAGTTTGTGTGATACTTCAACCAAAATATAATAAATCATTATTATATTATATTAAATTCTGCACGATATCTCAGTTGAGTTAAAAATATCTATTATGGTTTCATTTATTTATTTTTGTCTGTAATCAACGAAAATTTTATTCCGACTAATCATAAACACAATAATTGTCTTAAGACACGAGTAAAAAAAAATATAATATATTTGAAATTGAGTTACCATTCATATTATGGCTTATTGTTTGTTTATATTATTTTCTTGTTGGCAGGATAGTTTTTTTTTGATCGATAGAATATTTTGTTAATCACAACAACAAAAAACCTCGACATTAAAAATAAAATTTTGGGAATTATTTCATTATCGGAATAATGAATGTTCGGGAAAAAGTACAAAATTAAGAATTTAATGAATACATTACCTATTATTATTAAACCGGCACTTAACAAATCCACCACCACTACGAGTATAATATACCTAATGCGTCTGGCCGTCTGCAGTAGTCGGCTGGTGTGCGGTTTTTAAATCGAAATTTATGCAAATTACTACAGAATAAACGATTCAAGATTTATTATTATGTAAATTGTAAATCGAACGACATAATCCATTGAAATTTTATCGGTCCTCGCAAAACCATACTACAGAGTGTAGTAAAACGCGTTCTTGGATTTTGTAGGCCAATATACACATAAATAGAAATAAACCATACAAGTTATTTAAAATATATTTTTTAAATATATAAATATTTTTTTGGATATTTACACATAATCTTTAAGTAATATAATAAAACTAATGATTAGCCACACCCATTAATAATATATTCATTGCTTATACTATTATAATTTATCCATATCTTATCTAATTAAATTACCAATTTAGTTTCTTCATTTATACAAAGTTTTACCATTCTACAAATTTATATAACTTTTAATTTAATTTTAATTTTTACTTTCATTATATTACATGTGTGTTGTTCATAATTCTAATGGCATCATTCTTAAACAGGATTTAAAAACATATTACAATTATAGTGGTGTTATATGATGGCACACAGTTTAAACTGAAAAATTGAGTTTGTGTAAAAAAACTAACGATTTAAATAGATAATAAAAATCGTAACTGAAACCGGGTTAGTTGAATTGCTTTTCGAAAAAAACATGCTAATACGTAGCTATAGGTAAATTTCGGCTCGGAAATATTTTCCAAGTAGGTGGATTATGTTCTCGATATTTTTATTTCATACCACGTGTATAGGTACGTGTATTGTAGTATGAAATACTAAACATGAAAAATGTCATACGCAAACACGTCCTAGACGTCACAGTGAAATAGTGCGTTTATTCTTATCTCCATAACTCATCGGAATACACGAGTAATAAATAATAATTTATCAATCAACCAATTTTACGACCGAGGTGTTAGACGTACTCTCTCCAAATTTAGTTTGTCAGTACACAGTTATAAATTATCATTATGCGGTTTATATAAAAAGTAACGTGTTAAATTTTTTGTTCAAAAATGTAGTTGTCAATACGTAAATGAAAAAAAAAATAGGTATCGATTCCAAAAACGACTAAAAGATGACTAAAAGATGATATAGATCGTTGCACGTTGGTGCTGTTGTTTAAAAAATCCTGTAGTGTTATTTCAATATAGTAGAAAAATTTCAAGAGCATAATCAAAACCAGAACAAAAACTATTAAGTCGACAAAAAATCAGTAATACTTTAAAAAAAAAAAGCTGTAGAAGATATTTTGTCAATACCATCGAAACTTTTACAAGCAGAATTAAAAATTATGACGTAGAAACAAAAACTACTAGCGATGTGGCATTAATTAAAAAAATATTATGCACGTACATATGTTCACCCTACCAAATAGCATATCCGAACAACACGACATTTTATATGTGTACAATAAAAAAACTAATAAATAAGAGCGGTTTTTATTTATGAATGAAAAATATAATTGCATTGTTGGATTTTCAACGATATCAAATTTAAAGGTATTATGCAAAGTACAAAATATTTATTTTAATGGTACATTTAAATCGTGTCCAAAATCCTTTATGTAAATGTTTACATTTCATGAACTTCATAATGATAATTACTTGCCTTTTATATACTTTTTTACTATCAAACAAACACCCTGAAACTTGTGTACAATTATTTAAACATGTATTACATCATTTTAAACAAAAGGTTTCTTATTTTCTCCTACATAATATGTCCACGTAGATTTTTAATCAATAATACATACTGCAGTAAAACTTGAATTACCTACAGCTCAAATTAAAGGATGCCATTTTTATCTAGGGGAAAATCTGGTGGAGGTATATACAAAAGTTATAATTCTGAAAAAAGTAAATTAAAAAGTATTTTTTTGGGTTACATTTCTTATATATAGATGAGGTGGAAGAATGCTTTAAAAATTATTTTCTATTCATTTAACATATTGAAGATGAAAAAGAAAATTGTATTTAACAATTAATGGTTGAATATAATAATAAATTATTGACCAGATTTGATTACGTCAAGCCGATTCATATAAATTTTATCAGTTTAATATACGAAATATATTTTTATAATTTTACTGTTTTTTTTTACATAAATGATTTTAAATAAATGAATAATTGACCTTTAATTCTTCCTTACTTATTAGACGAATTAAAATTAAATACAATTTATCTACAAATTCAAAAAGAAAACCAAATTTTTTTAAGTTTATAAGGCCAACCTTCTCGTAGTGTCATCTGGGTAATGCTAATGAGTCGAATGAAATTATGACGCATTTTACCTAGTAGTAAAATTGATAGGGACGCAATTCATTTAGTCGATAAATTGGACAGGGACGTAATTCACCTAGTCCTACATTTTTACAGGAAAGAAATTTATTTAGTTTTATGAAAATTTGACGAAATTCACCTAACACTATTGAAACAACAAACGAAAAATTTACAAAATATAAAACAAAACACAATAGTAAACGGAAATAAATATAAAACATTTAAATTATTACAACCTAAAAAACTATAACACAACGTTTAATTTGTTACAAGGTAAAAGTGTAAAACACTAAATAACTGTTATGTTTTAAATTGTCATATTAACATTAAGCACTGTATGCGTACATCATTTAAAATATCATAATATGGCCTAATGATATAAATTATATTAATTATATTAGATATGAACAAACCGGATAACTCAGCAATTTTAACTATTGTAAATGCTCATAGTAAGCATCATAAAAATATTAAAATATAATACATTAAACGAATTTCTGGCCTACTATATATAATGAGTGTTCCACATCTATTTGACATAATATGCAATAATTTAAACGATATTCAATATTTTAAATATTTATTTTTTTTAAACTAATACATCTTTGCACTATAATTTACACAGATTGACTTTATTTATTTAAGTTTCTAGTTACTCAAAATAAAAATACAAAATAGTATTTAATTGTATATAAAATTAAAAAAAAAAAAGACGGTCAGTAAAGGGTAGAAGTACTCCGCTCGTTGGATTGGGGTTCTGGTGGTGGATATTTTGAATTTTATTGATAAATCATTTCATTCTAAAAGAACGATTTTAACCGGAGCTTCGGTAGCTATATTTGAAAATTACTGCAGATCATACTAATAATATATATATGATAATAATATATATTGTTATAGTGAAAAAACAATTTGAAAAAAGTGCAAAAAATTATTTGGATGCAAAGGGATTCGAACCGAGGATCACGCACATAACAACATCGTCAGATCCCAGAAGATTACGTAGACCACTGGTGTAAAACATAAAAAAAATATACCTCTTAAACGAATATGATATAATACTATATCCTTAAAATATGTATAATTAAAAAATGTATATTTTTAAGGCAAAAAAAAATTAATCATTATTTAATTAAAACAAATAATTGCATGAGCTACAGATGATATTTGGAGATATTACGCCATTACTAATAGTGGACACTAAAAATTCTGAAAAAAATAAATTTGAAAACTAAAATTGTATTCCTTGTGTCAGTTAATCGCCTTTGTATAACAGCGTGATGTAGTACGATAGGCAAAAGCAGTACATGCCTGTACTGGGGGAAATTACGAGAATTATAATATATTATAATATAACCAATTTTTTTTTTTTTTTTTTTTGATGTTGAAGAATTCAAAAATTTAAAAGAAAATTTTTTAAGTAACAAAGAAAAAAAAAATAAACATAATTATAAAACTACTAACTCCCTCTCTCTGCTCAAAAGCTAAAATACTTTTTTCCGTCAAATTTTTTAATTTAATTTATGTAATGCACGATAATATACTTTTCTGGTCTTAAATCTCATTTTACCAACTATTTGGATTTAAATACTTCAAAATTTCTAATTTCATTAATAAAAACTTAAATGATTATAAAAAAAAAAAATGTGACTACGGATTTTCGAGATTTTTGAATTTAATTAGATTAACTGTTTTTTTAACGTTGAATAAAATATGCAGGTCTTATTATCCCTTTTAGAAATTAGCATCCTCGAAATCTAAAATATCTATAAATAGCTCAAAATTGCATCAATGTAAATATATTACTAAATTAAATATTCGATGTAAATTTAAAGATTTAAAAGTCATTATTTCGTTTTTTCGTCCTGTTTTGGTTATTTTTCCTTATTCATTAAAACACTTTTCAGAAAATCAAAAAATGATCTCTTTGAAGTACCAGAAAATTTTTTGAAACTTTGTTAACATAGAAAAAAAAATATACATAATTTTAAAACCATTAGCTCTTTTGCTCTGTTTATAATCTAAAATTAAGATAGGTATTTTATATAACTAATTTTTCATCCAATTTTCGTATCAGTAAAATGAACTTATATTACAACATGAATTTTTAAGAACCTTTAAAGGTTTGTGAAAATTTTAATGTTTTTCCATCTGCTTGATTGATTAATTACGGAATAGTACATTCTGTATCATTGTTCTGTAGTATTATTGTTTATCCATTTATATTTTTTCTTTCCGTTTAATGCGGCCTGCGTTCTTGATAAGCTTTTTGACTACGTAGAATAGTGTAATAATCATGTTACTATCATTAATATTTATTATTAAAAACGTCAAAATTATAATATAAAAAGTAAAAATTTTTTAAAGTTTGGATTTAATTAATATTGGCATTTGACAATGACAAATATAACTAACAACTATTTTATAATACATTTTATATTATGACAGTTATAAAAATGCTCTATGTATTTTGTGTGGATATTCGGTACATTATAATACTGTTGGCGAGTTTTAAATTACAGATATTCTTTTTAATAACCATCTAATAAAATGTGATTGCATAAAATGTTTTTATTGTTTGATACCTAATGTTTTAAATACCATTCATTTGTAGCAGTACCGTATGCTATGTGCATGAAAATTTTTTCTACCTACACGACAATATTTATGCCTATTGATTCATCTACAATATTGTTATAGATATTGTAGCTTTGGCGTTCGGAAGACCCTGCGTATATAAAATAAAAATAATTTGCGTATTACCAGAGTGTACTCTAGTAAACTAACTAGTAGAAAGTATTAACAGTGTAGTAAGTATATAGTTACTAGCAAGGATGGAAATCAACTAGTGTATAAGTTAAAGTTAAGTTATGTGTTAACTTATTAACTCAACAAGATCATTTTATTAATTGTATACTTATCATATTATGAAGTTAAGATATATTTGATCAAGTCAATATATAGTTAATTTTTTTTCATTGAAAGTTAAGTTAAGTCAATCATTTTTTTTTATTTTATAACATTATATGTTACTAAATATTATGTTATATGCATTTTAATATTTATTTTTCTTTATACGTACCTATATAATAAATAAACACTATACGTATGTACAATGGAGGATATAGGATTATTTTATGGTGGGTGCTATTTTGCTAGTAACGGTGCTATTATTATGGAAAAAAGTACTTATGTATACAATTTGAAAAAAAAAATAATAATTTGGAGTTTAAACGGTAAGGAAAATCAGTCTTGCAGTGTGCATACAAAATTTATATTATATTATAATTACTAATTAACATACATAATTATATCTAAAGACTAAATGAAAATTACATTATTTCTCAATAAGTATATAACTATGTATGTAATTTAAGCGGTTTACAGTTAGATTGACCAGTCCTCTAATTGCATTCTTCTTTTCTTTTTTTCTAGCAAACTGATTGACAACCGAGTCCATATATACATATTTATTTTTAGGAAAATTTATTGAAACTAAGCCGTTTAGTCTAGACTCAGTTATTGTAGAGTGCATATAATTTTTTAATCTCCTTAATGTAGAAAATGACCTTTCAGCGGTTTCTGTGGATACTGGAAGCATAGCAAATAATTTAAAAAGGATTTTGATATTTTGAAAATGTATGGATAACTATAATTTATATACTAATTTTTCCTCAATATTGTTTGTGGTCGCCTACTGGTGTTTTGGCTACTCGACGAATTAGGTATTAGTTATTTTTAATAAAAATAAGCGGAACGGTTCAGCTCCCAAGCATCCCCCCCCCCTAAATCCGCCACTGGGTATTCACATATTATTATACTATGGTTCCTATGTATAGTAGTTGTGTATTTATAAATGAGTAAAGGTATACTATTCGAACGAGTATTATTTATATGTATAGACAACTATACTAAAATTACATCGTTTAAAGTTCAAAATAATTACTTTTGAATTCTTTAGCTATTTAAATTCCGTATTTCATATATAATTGGTAATTTTTTAAATAAAATAGATATTAAAGATTATATTTAATAATTTAATGTTTACAAATTTAATTTTATTGTTTTATTTTTGGCTAAAAAATTAAACAAACTTTTGTATTTTGTAATTTTAAATAATAAGGTGATTTTTATGTTGATAAACAATTGAAAATATCCTAATAAAGATAAAAGCAATTAACTTTAATTTTTGGCTGAACTGAGTTTAGTTAATTAAAATCAGGTTTTAACTTTCAACTTCAACTATATAGTTACGTTATTAGTACATTAACTTTTAACTTGTTACTATTACGAAAAAAACTCTTCTTATAAACTTACCTGTATATAAGTTGATTATTTTATTAACTTTGCCCATACTTAATTACTAGTATAGTTTGGCAATTACCTAGTAGTGTTTCGACGATTTTCGTAATAATATTTCATTCATCGATTAAGTGAAATCTTATACGCAATACATAATAAAAATAAATTTGATATCATAATATATCATAAGACATTAATATATAATTGTTATTTCGTTAAATTACAACATGAAAGTCCACATTGGTTGAATATACGAAAGCACTACCCATGCATTTATAGTTTGCATACTATTACTTACTTACATTATTATTTACATTATAATATACATGGCTTTTACCTGTGTGTTAACTGAATTACACGAGTACAAAGTGTAAAATGAACGAATTACCTTCATTTCAACAATAAATAATACTGACCTCTACGATACGTTAATTAAGTTAATGTACATGCTTAATTGTGTTTATATTAAAACTTGAAGAAACGGATACTTTTTATGCAAATAATACAGAGAATAGTGAAATAAGTAGGTAATTTTAAAAACAAAATATTGTTTATATCTGTATTTAAAAATGAAATATTTAAGAAATTTTCGAAGGTATGTGTACAGGCATAGGACTATAAATATTCACAAACCTAATGTCGGTATAAAGTATATGTATGTGTACACTTTCGGAAAAAAATACAGCTGATTTATCTATAATAAAAGTACTATACAATACTATTAAAAAAAAAAATGTATAATTAGTCATAATATTATTGACCTTGTTAAATTGTTCTCAAACTTTGTGATAAGATATATTTTTACTGTATTGCGTGTTTATTTGTACGAATAATCTCCAGCAAAATGGTTTGGTATTTGAAATCAATCCACTGAAAAGACCTTCACCTTTTCTTAATTCCTGTGCTATACTTGATATAATTATGGATAAGAGCCAATAGTTATATCGTTACATGTTGATTAAATAGAATATAGTTTTTGAACAAAGTTAATAATTAATAGTTGAAAACTTTAATAAATATATTACGTGTACGGGCCGGAAACGCGCACCTCGGACACCTCCTACAAACGTCTTTACAAATATATATTTGTAAATATAGATTTTTCGATGTGTGCTTAAAAACTAATAATAATAAGGTAGGTAACTACTCGTAATAAATGGTAACTCTGGTGCATGGTAATTAAGATTTCGTGTATTTCTGGTACAAATAATTCAATAATAATTTATTAAATTGGCAAATATAAAAAATCACAGCAACACAGAAATGGTCTTCACGCTAAGTACAAACGAGAAATACAATAAAATAAAATATACAGCGCGTACCTAATTATAAGTTATTTTGGCTCAACTACGAAAATTCGTTTGGTGCTTTAGGCCAATAATTCGAACAAATAATATTAATAGCAAAATTATACATATAGTTAGCTCCTTTGGCTCAATAATGAATAAATATTAATAAAAATAATAATTACGGAAACTTACGCCGTAAATATAAAAATGCAATAACAATTCAAAGGATTGCACAGCCTTTTATATACACTAAAAATCGTACTAAACAATAATCGAATTATGAGTAAATTCTCGCGACAAAGCCGAAGTTTATTATGGCGATCGGCGCCTATTATAATATTGCGTGTACGGCCGCAATCCGCGGCCGAAATAAATATTACAAAAGTATAATATTAAACAGTATGGCTATGTTAGAGCCGTTGAATTATAGAAATAGTTACTAGTATTTACTAGTTATTATATTCGGCAATTTAACGGATAATACAGTAAAAATCATTCGAGCTATTTGAGCTGAATTCTGCATTTTTATTTTATTTTTAAATTTAAAATAAAATAATAATATAAATTTTAAATAAACAAATATTCTGTGGTTATTAATCGATTTACATTATCTTAGTTTGTCGTGAAACCAATAGTTTATTTTTATCCTCTGATATAACTCGGACAATAGTCTGCTTCGTATTCAGTTCAACGCTGAAATTGTTCGAATACAAAACCAAAAACCTCCTATTTGATGTGTTTTACACAATTTTTTTGTATTTTGGAGGTAAAAACTGTTGCAAAGTATAGACCGGTAGATAATATACGCCGCATTAAGACATACGATAAGAATTAGTATTACGTTTATTATTACAAGATGAGATTATTTTAGATTTGAGATCATTTAGCATAATCTAGCATTTTTATCAATCGTACTTTGCTTATTTCCTGATTTATATTATGGTAACACTGGACTGTTCACGAGCGAACGTACCACAAAAACGTTGGTGTCACACTGACTTCGAGTAAGCCCGTAATCAATTTTAATATAATTTAACAATAATAATTGACAAACGATAATGTGTGTGTGGCCGACCAGTAACAACGGCGACCGTGAAAATAAATAATAATACACGAGATTAGCTTAATTAATTCCTATTTATGACATTCGACATTATGTTTTAAATACAAAACGGTTGAATAATTATTACCGCATTGGGTACATTAAAACATATAGAATCCATAGTCGATAATAAACCATATTATAATGATGTCTGATATTCCGATGTACAATAGTGTCTATACATGATATGTGGTTATAATAATAAATTCATATATCAAACGGTTTATCGATTATTAGTGATAACAAATTGTTTAAATTGATAATAACTAGAATTTCGCGAAGACGTGGGGGATCAAAGTTTTTAAATTTTCACAGAGTACATATTACTCCTATATAGAATTATTTATAATTATTATAATTTACTACAAATTCTACTTTCATATTTTGAAACTATATCTATACTGCATTAAAAAAAAAACATATTTCTCGAAATTATGTTGGTTTTACCTTAAAAATAGTCAATGTTAATAATTTATTATAAATCAAATTTCACGCAAAAAATGTATATAAATATAAATCCTATTACGAGTATAAGGATATATTATGCTATTTTATAATAGGATTCAAGTTAAATACGTTATATTATGGACAGTCGGCTTTGTCGTCACGAATGTGTGCATTAAAATTTTAAACAATTCATTCTTGTCCTTTTTAGTTTACCTGCTTTTTTTTATCGTACGCTATTAATATTATACCAACCCGGGTTAGCGGATATTTTCCGACGCTCTCAGTTTATTAATTTCTCATAAATCATTTTATTTAATTTTTTTCATTTGCATTGACGATCATCGTATTGTTTAGTATACTATATGTGTAAAATAATGACCTGTTGTGCGTTTTTAATATTTTAATTCTTTAAGGCAAACATCCGTAAAGTTTAATTTAATATTGCATTTTCAATTGTTGACATTCGGGGGCAAAAAAATTTCAAAAACACCAAAGTATATAAAGGTGGATATTTTGTAATGCAAACGTTAAACCTGCGGGGATTATTTAGTCATATACAATATTATCAAACACGATATACGTGCTTTTTATTATCAAAGACAAAAAAAAAAAAAAAACGATACATTTAATATAGCTGTTATAAATTTGCGAGAGCAAGAGTGAGAGGGGGAGACTGGAATCATGAAATTTAAAATTATTTTACGAACGATATTGAAAATAATAATCCATTGGGGTTTGAAATTGAAATTATATAATATATAAGAGATAGGTGATACACAGATGATTTTATTTTTACGTAAAATGCTTGTAGTAATCCTTTTCCGTAAATACTCTTTTCGGATGTTTTTGACATCATATCATGTCTATTTTAATATACCTAGTCATAGAATATTAAGCTTTTTGCAGTATAAACTAGTTAATAATAATATATTGATTATTTATTTATATATTGAACCATTCTCTGTTTCGATTGTTCAATGAACAAAATCCATTTTTTATTTGTATATAAATTTTTATAAAAACATTTATGAATTGCAGACACAAAACGTTGATTTATTGTGTGTAAACTAAAAGTAGGTATACACTTTATAGATCTATAAATCAATTTAATCGTTAAAATATCCATAAAACCATATCTGATAAGTGCAATGACATATTGTTATACAGGAAAAAATGTATTTAAAACTGATTTGTTCCGTGAAATCTGTAATAATATTTTATATTAACAATTTTCGTTTAAAATATAATGATAATATCCAGAGTAATTATGGATTAAACTTTGGTACGGAAGAATTTCTCCAGGAGTATTAATTTTTCTTATCATAATATATTGTATCATTGTTTCAATGGATAAGACGCGAGAAATGAGTAGTCTATTTATTTCTGAGAATTCAACAGATGGACTAAAATATTATGTGTATAATTAAACTAACCACGTGGATTACTGGGTTAATAAAATAATTTTACAAACCGTTGTAGTGTTCGTTATAATTTAATTAGGTGTATAATAATAGCAATTATAATTTTTATATAAAAAGACTTATTATCTTACCAAATGATGTTTCATCATTAAGTACTTATAAATTTCAAAGAGTTATTAATAAATAAATATGATATACTTAAAAGTTAATTTTTTAAATATTGTATAATACAGTTCTGAAATTAAAAAGGGGTATAACCATTTAAAAATCAAAATTTAATACTTAATTATACGATACATCAAAAAGGGTGAAAGTTATGATACAACTTACTGAAATATTCATTAAAATGTTTAAATTAAAAGTTTTCGAAAGTAAAATTATACAAAAATTAGTACTATTCTATGTTATAAACGTTAATTAATGTAAAAAAGTCACTCCGTATACATAATATATTAATAAATCTTATGTCTTTTAATGGAAATTTGTTTAAAAATCGAAAAAACATTTGATTTCGTAATTAATTACTCTATATCCGATTATTAAGGAGATTATTTCAAAGACGTTAAATATAATTTAATGCGTTTATAACACTGTTTATGCACCTATTATTTTCGTTGAGTTGGCGAAACTGTTATTACTGGTAAATAACCTATTTTTACAATAATATATAATGCATGGTATTTTAAACACTTCAAGAGTGTTTGAAAAATATTTTCATCAAAAGGTTATATACCTACTTTTAACTCCTATATTGGTTTTCCACGCCAAAGCCATACATAAAGTCAACACTAGCCTACTAGAACACCCGTAACGTTATATTAGAACGCAAATTAGTATCTACGTAAAATTGATGCGATTAATTGGATACAAAAATATTAAGTCCAAATGGCAAAAATAAATAAATAAATATATATATATTAAAATCAAAACAATTAACAGTACTATTAACTACTGTTTTCATATTAAGAAATATAATGTTTATAAACAGTATATGTAGAACGAAACTTATGTTATAAAATTATAGTTGGCACCTATACAGTGTTGCGCATTATCTAGATAATTTTTTTTACATTTTTTATCTTATCTAGATAAATAAAAAGATTATCTGCAGTAAATTATGTAGATAATTTTTTTAATAAATTTTTTTTTTCTAGTTTTATTATATTTATATTTTATTTATAATGCGCCTTTTGTACAATTTTGTACAATTGAAAATTTTAATTTATAAACCCCTGTTAGAAAATTTGATTTGAATAGTACCCTTAAAATATTATAACTTACATATTATATACTAACAGCACAATGGAAAATAAACCAGTCGTTTTTAACTATAAATATGACTACATTTCGCGGCATGAAAATTGGCCCGTACGGGATACTTCACCCGGGACGCATAACACGAAATACAATAATCAAATCATCACAATATAGATATTAAAGAGGAAAAACGATCGTTCCAAAATATTTATAATATCACGTTGATTGTATTGTTAACCAATAATATCAATCGGTAAAATATATTTATACGCGATAAATTATGATGAAATTTGATAGTGCCACGTCTTGTGTCTGTAATTTTCATTATATTTTTGTTTGTCGTCGATAAAGTGACTGCAACGACTGTGGTCGTACAATCGAGTTTTACAGGCAAATTGTATAAAATGTACCTAAATAGCTATATATAGTAGGTATACTTTTGGGACACGATGTAGGTAAAACGGTGTAGTCGTTCGGCGGTTTGATAAAGATATTACTGTGTCTTTTTCTTGCGGCATTTAGTGAGTGAGTTGTCCGACAAGAGTGCTAAAAAAGGCCTATTTTTTTTTCGTTATAAAGTAAATAAATAGTAATATAGTATATAATTTTTACTTGTTCTATAATTTTAGAGTGCTATATAAAAATAAAGAGAAGGATAAAAGTTTATTAGATTTTATCCAAAACATTGTTTTTTAAATATTTTGTAAAAGTTATTTTAACTATAAAATCATTTTAAAATGCCTTTTTGTTTGTTTTTCGTAAACTTGTTTATGAACGAAAGTCGTGATTACAAAAAGTGGTATGGATACAGGTATATTTCAAAATGACTTTGAAATTGTTGGATTGTAATTTTTCATGAAATTTTTTAAATTTACAGAATCCCTTACAAATGGCTGCGTTGACATCCTTTTAATGGTTTTTATTTTTTTAAAACAGACACAACGTCATTGGACCAAACATTTTTTTACTCTAATTGTATTTAAAATAATATAATTTGAATGATGACTGAGGGCTAGGCTAAACAAATTAACAGTATTTATATATAAAAAAAAAAAACGTTTACTCAGAGATAATAATAACTTCTTGAAATATATTCTACTGTGTTTATAGATATTGTTTATAACATATAATATTTAAAAAAAAATTTATACTATTTATTTGCACCTTATGGTTTTAATTGCACACTTAAAAACAATGCATATGTCCATTTTTTTTTTTAAATTTGTATTTTTGAATACAAATACTAGTAATACATATAAAATAGTTTTTGTATATAAAATACTGTATGAACGTTGTTTTTGAATAGTAAAATATTAAATATACAAATTATATTTATTATCAAGTACTTAACTTTGGAGGGTAAAACATTGATGGAATTTGTTTTCCTTCAGATTTTTTTTTTTTTGTATTACTTGCGTAGCCTGAGTTACACCCAGATACAAAACATTTATTTGGCATAATTACTTATTATTTAATAATAAATAATAGTATATTATATATAATTTAATTAATTAGTTTTGAAATAAATTATAATTTTTCAAATATTTCAAAGCAACAGTGCTTTGTTCAAAAATTATGACACGGGCAGTATGAAAAATGAAATACACAAATATTTATTCTTTAATAATATTTATTTATATCGAGTTTCAACTCAGTTTAATATCAGATATATAACAACAGAAATATCAATAATTTCCTCGAAAAGAAAAAATTTATGTAAACTATAAATAGTAAGTTAAATATTTACATAATATATCTATATATATAGTCCAATTTTAAATAAAATTAAAAGTCATTGCATTTGGTGAACATTGTACTTTTTCAAAATAAATAAATGGTGTTTTATATTCAAATACTAATAAGTTATAATGAATACTCTATACCTAATTTATTTATTATTCAAATTTATTGTGTTACTTGATTCCTAATTTTATAGGACATCATTTAAAAAAATTGTATCCAATTTACGAAATGCTCAAGGCAGATGTTTATTCCTAGTCCATCCTGGACCTTTGTGACAATATAAACATTTTATAAAATAGTTTTACCAGTTAAATCACAGTTTAAATATATCATTTTAGTATATTTTGAATACATTCATAAATAAGTTTTTAAGTACAACCATACGATAATTGAGTAATGAGTAGTAATCATAGAAAATATATGGTATATAATTGTAGAAAATAGGCTTTTTTAGCGCTCCTCGAGGACAATATACTGAATTAATTTCCGTACGTTTACGACTCATTTTCAAACACCAAGTGACCACACCGTTTTACCTACATCGTGATTATAATCAGATTTCTATAATTATTTATTTCTTTTATTTTTATATTATTTCTCTTATGTTACACATATGTGTATATCAATTATATAATTATAACGGCCCGAAACCGACAATAACACATATATACCAATAAATCAATAATCAGAAGAAAATAATAGCGGTTCGTAAAGGCGAATCTGGGGAACCGCTAAATTCAGAACATAACAAAAATCTATCAATGTACAGATCGATCCGCGGAATATCGGTTGAAATAGGCGGTCAACGAAGAAAGACCGAAGAATACTTAACTGTACTAAAAGGGCTCAGCTGTTTATTTTTACAACAGATAGGTACATATTTAACATGCAATTTAATAAGATTCTAATAATCTACAATTCATGGTAAAAATTATTCAAAGAAGATATCCTGAGTGCTTGTCAGGTCTGAAATGGTAAAAAAGTATTTTCCTAGTTGTTATTTCTTTGAATTAAATAAATTATGACAATTTTATAAGGTATAGGTACAAGTACAATTCATAATCCAATAATTTCAAAAAGTTTTATATGATATAAACAAAATTTTATTTTTTTTATCTAGATAAATATGATTTTTTTACCTGTTATCTAAATAAAAAGAAGTAAGTATTATTTATTTTTTTATTATTATTTACTATCTTATTTAGATGTATTTTTAGTTAATTATCCGTTATACTATCTAGATAATTTAAACGTAATCATCTTTGCATAACACTGGACACCTATAAGTGTTGTGTCGAAATATTAAATCTTAAGTGAACGTGTATAGTGATTTTCTACCTTTAGGTACAGTAAATATATTTAAAGTACGATTCTGTTGTATCATGTTTGCGATGAACCGAAGTCTGCATTTACGGTGATAACAGGTGTTCCGTCAAAAGATAGCGGACAATTGATCGCGCGACAATTGATAGTGAAAAATTAAAAAATTATAATAATTAGAGCTGGGAACTTAATGCTCTATATACGCTTATACATAAAACAATAAATAATAAAGCCCAGAGTTAATATTGATAGGTTATTTTAATGAATTTGATGTGCCTAAAAATTATTAAATATTTATATCAACTAAGTATTTGAAATTTAAGAATTTTGAAATTATATTATCATTTATCATCAAATATGCTCTAAAAAATTGAAAAATTAAAAAATATGCGCTTAAAACAAAAAAAAAAAAAATTACTAAATACGCCAAAATATGCACTATAAACTTTTATAATAAATATTATAAACAATAATAACATAATTGGGTTTTTATTTATTTTTTAAATAGTATAATATAGATAGTCGTACTATCAATTGTGGCAAGTGGTCAATTGTCGCGCGATCAATTGACTGCTATCAATTTTTGCGCGATCAATTTTCCGCTATCTATTGTCGTATATCCGTGATAACCGGGTACATTACACTTACGGTGCAAATCGGGCGTTTGTACAAGAGTATAAAACGTTAATATAATGTGCCATTCAATCTTATCAAAAATCAATTCGGTGTTTTTGTTTTTAAACAAAACTATATCCTGTCCCCAAGTTGATGTCGTCGCAACTAGACCACCGATCCAATAAAGGTAAGTGAAAACTGAACACTATCCCACACCGCCCATAGGACTAGTAATCTTACTTACTACATTACATATAATCTAAAATAGCCATATACAATCTGCAGCAATCGTTATAAAATAATAAACTAGAGAACAAATTTAATACATAGAAATTTAGAATTGAGTAACAGAAAAATAGACGACTGTACAAAAATGTGCATGATGCAAATATAAATCACATCGACGTATATTTGTGAATCGTTATATTCCAAAATTAAATATGCGAAGAACGTTTATAAGATTCAACTAATTACCGATTCTCTTCTCGTTTTGACGACCTGTAGTGACAGTAGCATGCAAAAATAGTAAGCCTGATCTGTTTAAAAAAGTAAACAAATTATGCCAGCGTAAAAAATTAACACTAAATTAAAATGCATTTTTGATTTTTATATAATAAATCATAAAATGTTATTGTAAAAGAAATTTAGAGGTAGACAACCATTTGTAGTAAAATAAAATTAAAAATAATTCTTTAAACGGTAAAATAAGTTATATTAATATGCATAAACGGAATGTTGATATACATATAATATACATATAAATATTTTTCAAAAATGAATACCGGAAGTTCGTACATATACTCAGTGAGGTTACACAATGGAAAATATTTCGAAATTATTTTCTATTTTTCAAAACTAAGTTTTAAATTGTAATCAATAGCAATTTAACGGGTGGGGGGAGATATGTGGAATGCCCCCTCCCCCTTGACTTTTTTTTAAAAATCTTTATTGGTTGCAATATTTTAATATTTATGAATGTAATAAATGATTCAAAAATAAACAATTATAATTCCAATGTTTTGTCTGAACCACTGGCAATGACGGAGATAACAAATAGTTGTTATTTACCTCTATAGTCTCTACTGATTTTTGATATTTGAAGAAATGAAAAATCTCGGTTTGGCAAAATAATATTTTGCCATTTTATCATAATTTTTTGGTAGTTTTTTTATTAAGAAAGTCGAAAAATGACCTCTTTAAAGTACTAATGAGATACAATTTGCCGAAAACAAAATAGGCTTGTAAAGATTGAAGTATTCTTTCTGGTAGAAAATTTGTTAACAGCAGAGAAAAAGAAAAAAAATACCACTTTTACCCGTCGATTTTTAAATTTAGTTAATGCACGCCTAACAATATATTAAATTTTTTTCAGGTCTTAAAATCTGATTTTACCATCTATTTGGACTTATACTTCAACATTTATAATTTTGTTGAAAAAATTTAAATGTCTATAAAAAAAATCGTGACTACGGATTTTTGAGATTTTTTCAATTTTAGTGGAGTAACATATATTTACCATTGAGTAAAATTTTCAGGTCTTAAAACACAAAATTATCCCTTTTAGGACTTAGAAACCTCAAAATCTAAAATGTCTATAAATAGCCGAAAATTGCAAAAACAAATTTTAAATAATTTAATCAACGTGAATATAGGTAACACTAAATTAAATATTTGAGGTAAATTTCAAGAATTTAAAGTCAATATTTTTGCAATTACAAAGAAATCAAGACTCTCGATTTGACAAAATTGTATTTTTGCCTTTTTTCATATTTTTTTGGTAGTTTTCCTTTACGAATTAAAAAATTATTGAGAAACCCAAAAAATAACCTGTTTAAAGTACCAACTAGATGTAATTTGGTACCAAAAATTTGCTACACAAACTCCTTCTAATAGACAGAGAAAAATAAAAAAAATAAACATCATTGTAAAACCACTAGCTCCTCCGATACGCTCAGAACCTAAAATAATGGCCAAGACAACATCGGGGATATATGTAAGTTGTCTAAACTTATATTTAGAAACCTAAAAGTAAAGTGTATGTATGAATTATAAATGAAAAAACACTGCCCCCCCCCCTCAGTGTTTATCAAGAACCGACATTAATTGTAATTCATAGGATTACTTATTATCATTTATTATAAAGTTCAATAAAAAAAATTATCAGACTAAAATTCAATATACATATTTTCGGTGCATATAAGAATTTAATATTTAGTAGTATAAATGTACTCACTTGATGTTCAGTGTATTATATATTAAGGTCAGATAGGTTAAGTATGACACAAAAATGCAATGTTCATACAAATTGGATCACTCCTGCATTTCATATGGTCTCATTCTGCAGATAATGATTAAAGACTTACATAATATGTATCTTTAAATTTAACAAATAAATAAGTAATATTATAAATATTAATTTATTTTGTCACAGATCTTTCAAATTCAAAAACTTTTAAAAACATTTTTAGAAAAAATTCAAAACGTTCGACTTTCCCCAAGGAGTAATTTATTGGGTTTTTATACATATATTATATAACAAAAGATTAAAAATGTAAAAGTATATTTTTTGTTTAATAGAAATATTTTAAAATAGAGTTAAAATATCTATTATAAAATTGATATATCGCAATATTTTCGAGATTACCTCATCAGCGTTTTGTAATACATATTAATATTTAGCAATATGTAAAGCTATATAAAAGTTCTTTTAATCTTCTGTTAATTTCATTTTTATAATATATAAATAATTTCATTATTTATTATTATTTATTTCTGAACAAGACCGATTTTTCAAATAACTTAATTAATTTATATTTTTCAAGAAACTATCTTCTAAATAAAGTGTTTCTAACTATAAAAGTTAGAAAATAAATAATAAATATTTATGAAAATATGTATGGATATAAATAATTTTACTAATTAAGTAACAAGGTGATTATATTTATATAAAATAATTTTAAATTTATATTTGTTTGTCTTTCGTAAATGTATATTTGAACAATTTTATTACAGTTACTAGTTTTGCATTATTACCTAACAAGAGACAAAATTTATTTACACAAATTACTTATTTTATTATATTTAAACTTTTTTTATTTTAAGAATTCTTGAAATTTCATACTTAAATAACAATCAAAAATCAATTTTCTATCAAAATAGGATTATTGTCATAACTAAAAAATTCTTCTATGTATACGCCAAAGTCAATTTTTATAATCTATAAATATTATATATATTGTATATAGTATACTACTGCCAAACAGTGTATAACACCTATATAGCGTTCAACACAGATAAATAAAAACACGATTACACGAGTATATCTAGTATATTATCTTTTAATAATTCTTCCTTGGTTGGTAAATAAAATTATAAAACAGAAATCCTTTAAAATACAATAGATTTGATATAATAATAACCTTATCAAAAAAAAAAAAAAAAAAAAAAACCGATATAGAGTGCAAAATACATTCATTTATAATATCCATGAAAACCAATAATAGGTATTTGATTCCTTCAATAATTTTATAAATAGTGAAAAATAAAATTACGCCTAAAACGAGAAAGGGAAAAGAAGGGATTCTAAAAAAAAAAAAAAAAAAACGATACTTGTACATACTTGTTAGTATTCGTACATCACCGAACACAATTAAAAATATCGTGTTGAAAGTTTTATATATTTAAAAGTTAACAAGTATATCGTAAATCATATTTATTGTACATTTGAGAATATCTGAATAGGTACCAAAATTGTCTAAATTCTAAAACACAGACGAAAAATATATAATTTTTTCCACTCGTATGGGATGCAATTAGTGTATTGCCGTATTTAATATTTATAATATGTTATATTTAAATATGCGAACCTTACGATAATTATTATTGGATATTGAACATTACAGATTTAACGGCCGTCGTGAAAAATCAATACCGAGTCGGTGTCTTCGAGTTATTAGCCGAAAAACTTAAAATCGTACACCTTGGGATATTATGTAAATATTTTACGTGTAATCATTCATAATTTTTCGTTGGTCAGCACATCTCTTCTGCGGATAACCCGTGCCTAATATACTCCGCACGTGTTATTCGGCGGTATTGGCAGCACGGAAACATATAAACATATACCTGGTGTACTATTATATTCGCTCTCCATAGTCGAATCCCTCCGGGAGCCATCGGTGTCATATTTTATTTATATTATTATATCAGTTTAATTGAATCGGTTTTACCAACCCATCCCGAAAACGTTTCTCCTCCACGTCTATACTTATATATTATTAGAGATACCTGTATATATAAATATATAAATACTGGAATGCTGTTATCCTCCACCGATAAGAGGACCACGGAACACTTTGCTCGAGTACATTTAATCGGACCTACTCGGAGCACTTGCCTAGAATATATATATATATATATATATATATAGTAATTAATTAAAAGAGGAAAAGATCCGGGCCCCTTAAGAGGATATTCGAACATTCTAACGGTATGGTCCCATAGAACCGATGAAATATGTATTTCACAACCTCCTCTCGCCCGATCCCCACAACCGTACGTTTCTATCCTCTTTGGCGGCAGGGTTGCCACTTCACGTTACCTAACGGGTTTTGTCGCTATCGAATGAATCATTAAAACACACAGTCATATCGTCGTCGAGTATTATATCATGTATTTTAACGAGATCATATAATCGAGCACGTGGCACGGATTTTTACAAAAAAAAAAAAAACAAAAAAGTCCCTGAATTCCACCCAAACTTTTGATGACAATTTTTTAGTACGATTCAAATAAATTACATAATTGTATCTGTTTTATAAACATATATACGTGTATGTTTTACAAACTCTTTATGCTCACTGTTCCCGTCCGTCTATCTGTCTTTATATCGGATTTTCATATTTACTATAGGATAATTGTCTCACATCGTAAAACATGTAATTACAAACATAAAAGTAAAAAGAATAAATACACTACATTGGATATAGGTAAACGCTGATATGGATGTAAAGGCATAGAATATGTTCTAGTTAGTTGACTACGGTCAGACATTTGCTCGCGTAGCTAAAGAGAGACAAATTAAATTATAATTTTTGTATTTATAATTTATAAATTTGAATTAAATATAAATTAAATATAAAAGGTAAATTATTATTATTATTACATAAATAATTAATTTCCGATGAATCGAAAATAGTAAAATAATAGTCAAAGATAATATTTTCATCGGGGTATTGTTTTGTAATTCTGACCGAAGCTCAATTAGTTTTTCAAATTAAATTAAATTATCATTCATAGAATCATTGTTTGAAAATTTTAGTTTTTTCGCTGCAGAAAAAACACTGTAAATATCACCATTACTTTAACCTGCATAATGTAGTCGATTTATACATTGAAAAGCGGACGCATATGGTACTTAAGGGATAGTGCTCTAAGAATTAGAGGGTAGTTTTCTAGAAAATTTTGTAAACAAAATTGTGATCAATAATCGTACGATGTAGCACCAAGCTAAATTTCCAGTACCGCAGGGAAGAAACTTTTCAAATTATTTTACAAGTTTTAATAATTCTAGAGACCTAAAGGTTTGCTTCATTGTTTGTTTTCGAGTTTTACAGCAGACGTGATGTATTTTTTAAACAGTTATTTTTTACTGCTGGGTAGAATTTTTAAAAATTTATTTTTAAGGCGTTTGTTTCGGTATAGTTTTAAATTATTTTCGTATAAAAATATTTTAGGAAAGTTTAGTATTAGGTGAATATAATATACCATTAAGTAAAAAAACAAGAAAATTCAATATTTTTTCATTTGGTATATATAGTAGGTAGGTACTATATAACAATGCCTTATGTTTTATTTTATTACATTTGCACAATACAGTGAATCGATTCCATTTCCAATCGTCTCCCAGATGAAATTATATTTATTATTTTGTTTCAATTTCTAGTAATGATAATCCGAATTACTGGTTTATGCCTATTCGAGTGCCTTAGGTTAGGTTAGGTTAGGTTAGCACTCAGTGCCAGCTTTTCGCATTTAATTCATCAAAAAACACGTAACAATGGCGCCTAGAGAATAATTAATGTGTTTGTATGTTACGGCTCAATGTACACAGTATAGTCTCCACGGAGACCTTAGGAAAGTCGGTCACAAAAAAGTAATCTTTTTTTAACCATAAGTTTAATATAGTGCACCTATATTAGATTGTTAATAGAAGAATAAATTGGAGACCAAACAATATAAAGTAGTATATTGAATCGTTGGCCTAATTCAAAAAGGTCGTATATTCCAAAAACCCATTCTTTTCTATTTCTAAACATCGGTAAAAGTTAAATAAATTTTTACAGCGATTGATATCCTGGAAATTGCAATTTAATATTTTATTTTTCCATTAAACTATTTTCGTTTAACATATATATATATATATATATATAATATAACAAAATATAATATGTGATACGGTAATATTTCCTAAAAATTATATCGAAAAAATTGAAATAGGCATGACTTAAATATCAGTCATAATATAAGTATATATCATAGAACTTAAAACGCTTGATCGCAAGTTTATTAATTATAAAATATTTACATCAATCTGAACTATGTGTATTTTGTTTTGTTTTTACTTTTGAATTTAAAATATAAACAAGTAGTATTTAAAAAGATAAATTTTAAAATAAAATTAAAGTTTCAAAATGAAATTTATATTTATACGACATATAATTCGAACACTATTCCTTTAAAATGTATGATTTAATTTGTCTTCTTCTCGAGTTAATCTTGGGACTCAGTTGTCAGAATTTTAAGTTATACAATATAATACACTAGTAGCTAATACTTTAATACTATTCCGTTATAAAGTTCCATCTACATGTTCGAAAATAACGTAGGTGGTATTTTCTGAAGTTGATATTATTATATTTTATAAAGTACATCTTAACGTGATATTATTATGTACCCGTTGAGATTTATTAAAAAATAAATCAATACACGAATTTAATATTATTTTAATAATATCTCCGCTTTCGGAATACCACGTTTATATGTATTTAAATTACGAATATTGTATTTTTAAACTACTGAAAAATGGTCGTCTACATTTCTGCATAAACGACGAAATAAATTAGAATTTCAGTGTTTTGCATCGTTTTACGAAAAATCAATAATATCCATATCGCGGTCCATTACCACGGGCCGCCTATATATTCAAATGTTTAAATTCTGCTCGGACCAATCGTTTATGTCTCTATGTGCACAATGTTGGGTTGTTTGTGCGTCAATGTTTACGGAGTTCTTCACAAATAAAATTAGAGGGTCTGCAGATACGACAGGAATTCCATATTTGAATTTTAAAATTCTGCTTGGCCTGTCGTTTGCGTGAATTTTATAATATCTCATGATCGGTGCAAGAGGAGTTTTTAAAATTTAGTTATGGAGGATCTATGAGAGTAGACCTTTTACACTGGTTTATGGAAAACTCCTTGAATATATACGCATAAACGGCAAGATGTCACGCACATGAGAAGTAAAACGATTGGTAAAAACGAATCTTCAAATTTCGATCATTATGGAGGGAGGAAGCGTGAAAGTAGACCCCAATATAAATTACTGTAAATTTTGCAATATAATGAAATCACAACGTTATTCAGTAAAGGCCGTAGGTACAATAGAGCATTCATTTTTTAGATTTACGGATATTATTGACCAGGCCTGCACTTTTGTTTTAAATATGGTATCACGTAAGAATATTCCATTTAAAATACCGGGGTCATTCAAGCTAGTTGTATACAATGAACTAATATGAATTTACAAAAAAAAAAAATGTATAGGTATAACAATTTTAACTTTATATAGTATACCCATATTTTACTTGAAACTTTTCGTTTTAAAATGTAACTTGTATTATTTACTTATATAAATATACAAATACCACTTTGGCATTCGGAATATACCTATTATTTATTCATTGTTTTAAATATAGTAGATATTAATGCACGAGTTCGAAATATTCGTGTATATTTTTCAAGACACGCCAAATTTCATTAAACCGATATCGTATTCATAAACATTGAAATTATAAATTGAAAAAAGTATATTATTTATAGAAAATACACGTCTGTTAATATAAAATACGATTATTTATTTTTTATTCAGAAAATAATGGCATTAGACATATGAAATATCCGTCATAGTTGTAAAAAACTAATTTTTTTTTTTATAATGATTACTATAATAGATTTCAAGAGTTTTATGTAGTAAAAGTGTTGACTTAATCTATAAGAGTTGGAAATATTTTACTACAATAATTTTGGAATTAAAAAATATACTAAACGACATTAACTATATTATTGCGTAAACGACAAAGATCCGCATCTATATAACTAGCAGTATAGTGTTCCAACAATAATTTAAGAATTGTTTATAATGTTTTAAAATATCTTTTCTAAACAACATTAATTAATAATTTATATATATAAATGTATAATTTACAATTTATAATTGAAACTAAATAAATAAAACTAAATATTTTAAATATATTAACGATTTGAACTTTTTAATTTTACTTTATATTTTTTTTATATAGCTGATAAAAATACAGATTCATTTATGGTAAAATGTTTTATTTCATAGAATAAAAACTGTTCTAGAAATAAGCTATTCGGTAATCGAAAATAATATTTACGATTTTCAATATTCGATTACCGCCTGAGAATACGCTCAATCCAAAACTAACAATTGAATGGACTTTTTTAGTCGAAAATCAAAAGTCGAAAAGAGTCATTCGATTAATCTTTTCGATTGATCTGAGAATAGACCCCCTGGACGACATGGTATGAGGATACACATTTTAAAATTTTCAGTAGAAAATACGATGACCTTTATTTATTAAAAAAATTATAATAAAGAAAAAAAAACCAGGAAGGTTAACGAACACCGGTCGGTGGTGGCAACAATCTGTTTCGAAAACTCTCGGCGAGATAATGAGATTTTGGATTTAAATACAATGCATCGGGAGAAAAAAAAATACAAAAACTCATTTATATATTATATTATACATAAGATATAGGGATTAACTGAGAAAAACGAGTTGAGGCGTATTCGGAGACTCGGCGGTTCGTGAAATTCGGGCACAGGAATAAACTAATTTTGAGACGGAGTGATGGCGAGGAGAGAGTACATAATAGAAGAAAACGGCTTAATAATTCAAGTAATTAGCCACAAGTTTCACGCGCCAAGCTATGGACCTAAATATACGTGTTCGGCGTAACGATTAAATACAAAAAAAAAAAAACCGGCGACGAATTTTAAAACCTCTTTTTATTGTATGAATAGAGAGACGGACAATAATTCCAACGGGAGCACGAACTGCAAATAATATTTATATATATAAAAGGAAAAATGAAAAAAAAACTAACCGACGCACCCTAAACGGGACGTTTTTTTAACGCCAAATTAAACCGACCGGAACTGTTTTAATGTCCACAAAAAAAAAAAAAAAAAAAAAAAAGGGAAAAAATGAATACCTAAATGAAAAATGCTTCAACTTTTTATTCCTGTAATTTTTTTCGTTAATGTGTCGCGTAGCTGCTATAATTGTTATTGTTATTCGAACAAAAGGAATCCCACTGTCAATTTTACCTCGAGAGCGAATCGCCTCCACACTCAGCCAGCCGCGTAGTTTTACAGTTTATGATTGTGATTTCGTACGATAGTTTCGTATTATATTTACATACATACCGATAAAAATCGTCCATTATTTGGAAATTATTAATTTTAATTAATAATTTCATAATTAATGACATTATTAATTAATAACACTGCCACAGTTCCGAGTGCTGTGGGTTTAAACAAATCGTCCGTAGACAGTCCACCAATGAAAAGGCAAAAACCTGAGATGTCACAATCTGATGCAAATCGTAATGTAAGTTCAACTAATGTTTATAATATATAATATATAATTATATACCTATTATACTATTATATATTAGTAAATAGCAGTGGCCAGTGACGGCTTGTAGGATTTTGGATAAGTATACTCGCCGCACGTTAAGAGTGAAATTATTAACATGAAATCAAACTAAAATTACATTATTTTATCCATAGATTTTTCCAAATGACATTGCAAATTTTTGTCGAAAGCAATTGAACGACATTGAAAAATATGAAGTTCTGGTACATCATTGGATACCTGATATAGACTTTAATTTTCCGATTTCTGGCAAACGAAACTTGAAATTTCAGCATTCTTGGTTACGCTCATTTGTGTGGTTGGTGTATTCTGCTACAGAAGACGGAGCTTACTGCCGATATTGTGTCTCGTTTGGATCTAATTCCGTCGGAAAAGGGGGTCATCAGAACACAAATATATTTGTTCAGACTGCGTTTCGAGATTGGAAGAAAGCTCTCGATAAATTTAGAGAACACCAAAATAAAAAATATCATAAAGACGCCATGGAGGATGAACAAAATTTCAAGTTAATTTACAAAAACCGGAAAAGTGATATGATCAGCGAAATTGACAAAGGGCGGAAAATACAACAACTCGAAAACAGACAAAAGTTAATTTCAATCATCCGAGCTGTTTTTTTGTGTGGCAGGCAAGGAATAGTGTTGAGAGGTCATTGGGATCAGGGATCGTTATCATTGAATATGCCGAAAGAAAACGACGGAAATTTCAGAGCTTTACTTCGTTATGCAATAGAAAGTGGTGATCAAGTTTTGGTCAATCATTTGAATACTGCAGGTACAAACACAACGTATAAGCTATCGTATTCAAAATGAAATTATTGATGCAGCAGGGAAACGAATAACGATGAATATTGTGCAGCGTATCTACAAATCTGGATATTTTTCTGTCATTGCTGACGAAAGCACAGACATCAGTGGCATTGAACAGTTTTCAATATGCGTTCGATATGTCGATAAAATTGATAAAGAATATATAATTCGAGAAGACTTTTTGTGCTTTATTTCTGTTGAAGATGTTACCGGAAAGGGGCTTACAAATACGTTGCTGGCCACGATGAAGGACATTGGCGTAAATCTGGCCAATATGAAAGGACAAGGTAAGTGTGAATAATTAACAATATTTATGTAAATGCAAATTTCTTTTAGGCCAATAGGTAATATTACATTTAACATTTATAAAAATGTTTAGGCTATGATGGGGCGCGTTTAATGAGCGGAAAATTAAACGGCTGTGCTGCCAATGTACGAGAATCGTATCCGGAAGTTATTTACGTACATTGCGCTAATCACAATTTGAATTTGGCCATTACACACGCTTGCAAAATATCATCCATCCGAAATTGCATAGGAACAATTAAAGATGTTGTAA